>LPNX011182025.1:97825-131103 GCA_001517045.1 Pseudotsuga menziesii | reverse complement strand
TAAGCTGATGTGATATATCATATTGAAATGAGAACCTCAAATAGAAATAGCAAAGGATTAGATCTTACCGATTTGAGGTGTCCGTCCTTGTCCCGGAGTTCATTGATGTAGGGTTTTTCATAGAAACCCTAATTTTAAAAACTTGGAATATTTTAGATCTGATTGGATGAACAGATAGATCTCTTCAAATGGAGCTGTCCAATGTACTCCTTTTCTGAAAACAGTGAAGGGAAACTCCCGGAACAGGAAGCCCTAATTTTCTGATTTCTTCTGCAGAAATTCCTTTTACTGTTTCTGTGATATCTCCGAAATTACTGATCCTCTGTGTCTCAAATTTCTTACTGAGGTAACCTCGCATGTCCCTGATCCAACACCGTATGTTTCATCAGAATTGGTTTCACCATTTGGGATTTATGATCCTTTTCCCAAGGTGACCTGTTACTGAATTGTTCAGAACAGCGAAGTTGTACGGAATGCCACGTGTCACTGGTTCACCTTCTGAGTCTGACCTTTGGACCACAGAAATTAAATTCTGTGCCCTTTCTGGAACATCTTCAGTAATTCCATTTGGACCTTTTTATCCCAAGATATTGCAGATCTCCCCAGGTGTCCTGTTTGTGGATGATTTCTGGAAGGGGATGGAACCCTAAATTGGAGAGATCATATCTCCCAGAATATAGCGAATCAGAAGCTTCCCTTTGGACACAGTGTTCATCAGGATTTTATCTTCGGCCCCTGCAATTTTCAGCTTCTGAGACTTCTCCAATCTCGGAATATAGCGACTGTACCAACACTTAGCTGTTTTAGTATTTAGGGTCTCTCCTAGCTAGGGGTCAAACTAGGGTTTGACTTTCCCAGAGATTTACCCAACCAAATTTCTTGATCCAGGTCTCTAAATTTCGGTTTTGATGAGGAGAACAATCCTATTCTGGTATCACCCAAAAATTCCTCTTCTGTAGAAAGCCCTAATTTCCACATCGAAACTGAAAATGCTTGAAATTGAATTTCGCATCGACAGAAAGATGCACCCTTCAATGGAGAGTCATCCTAGCATACTTTTGCTGAAAATATGTGGAGGAAGATCCAAAAAATAGGAAGCCCTAGTTCATGTAGCTTCACAATGTCTTCTTCTCAGGTTATCTTTGATACCATGTTAGATTTTCATCATTTAAGCTAGCATTATGTTAGGATCTTTTCACTGAGAGAATAACAAGCACAGCAATAACATAAGCACATCACAAGAGACAAGAGACACAAATATTTTAGGAGGGGAAAACATAAATGGAGAAAACCCATCAACTTCCTCTAAGATAGTATCACCACAAGATGTGATCCCAAAACAGTAAGATGACCTCCCAACACAACAGCAGCCTTCTGTCTTCTGTCAAGCCAAAGATTTCCTTCTCCAAAGGTGCGCCACACTTGAGAGAGCAAGTGATGTATGTCACAAGTGATAAATAGAGAGACACACACTCTCTATTGATATTAGTCCGTTCACTTGAATTGCCGTTTCACATGTAGGCTCGACCTAATAACTATTACTCGAGCCTACACCTTAATTAGTGTATAATAACTCAAGTGCCCCTAAACTGTGGGGACTTACCTAATGACTTGATATGACTTGTTTACATTATTAATCCTCCCGATTGGAACATCGGGGTATGACCACATGACTCAAATACATAATAGGAACATCCCAGAATAAACATCGGGTTACAATATATGAAATACATAGAAGAATACATTCCGAAGTTACATATACATCAACAGTTATTGGGGTTGGTGGAGGTTGTGTGTGGTTTTGATGGGTGTAAGCTTGCCCTTGTGGAATAGGAGGAGTTTAAGGTGGGACTGGTGGTGGGACATGGTAATAAGGTTGAGGGTTGTTGAAGGTAGGTACTTGATAGATAGGTCCATGGAAAGGAGGAATAGGTCCATATGCACATAATAGGGTGTCACTTCTGAATGTGAGGATGCATGGGACAAACTAGGGCCATAACGCAGAGCAGGAAATGATCCCATTGAAGGTTGCACAACATTAGGGGTTTTTCCATACGTGAGAGTCACCATGGGGGGAAGATGCATACAGGCTTTAACAACTAATGTGACAATAATGATGACATCGTTTGCACCATGTGATGCCCCCGACGGATCCTTTCGAATTGAATCTTTGCTAAGGGCATCATGAAGGATGGTATAAAGGTAACCTGACTATGTGCAAATGAGGTCAAACTACCATGATTTTAGGATAGAATCCTCCTATGTTTGTGGGTGATTAAATGGTACATCCTTGGCAATTCCATGGATGAGGGACTTCAGGAACTAGTCTAGGAATATATGTTTGTCTAATTTGATCTTGCATAGGTTATGTCGCCTACGCCACTCACGGATGTGGTATTTATGTGGGTGGTGATAGTCTCTCTGGAAGAAAGGAGGATCTCTACATTGATGTCATATCAGAGGAGTAGCTGGAAGAAATGTAGGAAAGTGGATGCTAAGGATTGAAAAGTGGGATAAGTACCATGAGGCTAGTCAATGTACCGCTTACCTGCAACACCTGTAAAGTTTCTCTATAGAAGGCGTAATCAGTTGGAATCATGAACTATGGAGTTATAGGAACACCATAAATGGAAGGACATGATGTGATTATGATGGTATTCAACAATCTTCCCTTCAAACTTGGAGATGTCGGAGGGAATTTTAGTGGGCATCAAAGGTAAGTTGGGATTGTGTTAGATTGAGTCATTGGTTAATTGATCCAAATCAGGGAGGTTGAGACTAGCCATGAATGATAAAATCATAGATGTGGGGTCTCCAAGTGGAAGAAAAGTCAAGGGAGGGTTCTCAGTGGAAGGATTCCTCAGAGAGGGGTTTTCGATGGATGGGTTTCCCAATGAACTATATCCAATGGATGGGTACCCCATTAAAGTGTGTCTAATGTAGGGGTACTAGGTGAGAGGGTTCCAAATAGGAGGGTTCCCGATGGCGGGGTTTCTCAAAGGAGGGTTCCCAGTGAGAGGTATCCTGATGGAGGGGTTCCCTATGGATGGGTTCATTGTGTAGAAGTTTCCTATGGAAGGGTTTCCTATAGGTGGATTCACAATGGATAGGTTCCTAGTGGGTGGGTTCCTTATAGGGGTTTCAGATGGGAAAGTTCCTCTTTCATATTTTCCTCCAACTAAACCTATAGCAAAGAGGTTGGTCCTACCAACACCAAATGAAGGAATGTGAGCAACCATGGTGCTATCTATGGGTGGGTGTATGAGTGACTCATACTGAAAGGAGTCAGAATAAAACTCGAATATCTTGAAAAAGATTCCAGATATACTGGATAATTTTGAACTAGGGTCCAATGAGTGTGGGATAAGGATCCAAACTGAGGGGATTTGCCCCAAATTATACGGAGGAGAAATAGTGACAAGTACGTGAATACTAGACAGGGGCTGAAATTATGCTAAAAAATACTAATGCAACAGAGTGTGTAGAAGGATAACTCTCAACAAAAGGGGAACTCAGGCCAAAAGGCTAAAAAATCCTAACGCAACTGAGCGTGCAAGAGGATAGCTAGCAAAAAAAGTGGCACTCATTCCAAAATAAAACTAAAAAAACCTACTGCAACTGTGTGCTACAACAGGTGAGAGAAAACAAAATGACCAGAAAGACTACAAGAAGCACTACCTAAAAGAGAAAAAGACCCGCTAACCAATGATGTATGGGAGCATGCATACACCTAACTAGCAACTGGAATCCCTCACAAATCATATCCCCTACAAAAAGATGAATCCTATAGTCATATGATGTGAAATTGAATACCAATACGGCCAAGGGATATCCGCCTACCAAGAGGGATCTAGGGAATAAGAGCCCTAGAATAATGGCCACTAAGTTTCCTCGTTCAAGGCACGTCCAGGGTGGTTACCCGTAGCTTTAGTCTATAGAAATTGAGTAGGTATCCTTCAATACAAAGTTGAGAGTGAAATTCCACCCAGACATCTGGAACCATTCTTTCTACTTGCCCTCCTAAGGGAGAGCCCCCTCGACAAATCAGTTTCAACCATGCCAATAAATACAAGAGGATTTTATTACCCAAGATGAAAAAAAACTATGTCTTAGATGTATGGGACAAAGGGGAATTGTTTGGATGCCTATCTCCAGTGTCCTACCTAACTACAATATTATTTTCTTACTCAATTGAGTTTAATGTTTGTTTAGTTAGGGTTCATTTTAGGCTCTTCTTGGGGTCATGAAGCAAGTGTGTAATTCTTAAGGTGTGGTGTGGGTGCACGTCTGGTGTGTATCCCTGACATATATATGGAGATATAAATGATGAAAGTAAATGCAACAATAAATAACTGAAATAACAACTTTTTATTTTTGATTTCTGTTTTATTAACAAATAAGCATCTAACTTTTCTGAAAATAAAGTTTTGATTTTGAATTGAGATTGCTGAAATAGTAAAAAAAAATGGAAACAGACCTAGATGGATTTCATGCAATGCAATAGAGATCAAGAATATTTCATTTTACTACAAAATGGGAAAAAAAAGATATCCGAGGCAGGATATAGTGGGAAAACACATGCTACAAATAGAACAAGGAGGGTGTTGTAAACATAGGCAGGAAAAATCACACTAAAAACAAGCAAGAGAAAAAAATAGTCACATGTTGCTCTTAGCTAAGGGGAATAGGTGACTTGGAAGTTATAATTATACACAATCGGCGTGATTGGATGGACAAATGCCAAAATGAGCCAAGTCACTCTTATTGGGCCACAAGGGTCGACTAGGTTGCACACTCTAGGAGAATTTGGGCGACTAGATCACATTAGGATAAAGAAATAGAGTGAATGGTGCCCAAGGGGTAGGTCACTCCTTGTCAGGTAATTTCAGTTGATACCGTGGGAATGAATCACTCTATTTGTCAGAAATAATACAACCTATCGATAGGGAGCTAGGTTGTTCCTTTTAAGGTCCCAGAGGCAATGAGGTCGCTCTCCCCATCCAAATAGAGTGACTGGGCCACTCAGATCCTCTAAGAAGGAGAAACTTGGACCTGGGGAGGAAGGTTGCACCTTTCAAGCTTCTAGGGGCGACTAGGTTGCTCTCTCTAGGGAAAAATGGGCTTCTGAATCCCTCCAAATAGTCAAATAAAGGTTACCTATGTTGAAATCACAATTTTATTTTAAAAGGTTTGCATCAAAAAAGGACAAATTGGTTGAAATAAGCTAGTTTTCAAGTTTGTAGTGGACATACATAGATGGAAACACAATGCAACGTGAGAAAATCAATGAAACAAATAAATGCAACCAAAAACAAAAGCCCAACATCGGAGAATGATAGGAATCGTCTTGGTATGGTTGCCAATTCTGTAGCTAGTGTTTTCACACTAGCTTGTAGAAGAAAGAACGAAGTATTAGTATCATTTTGAATTAGAAATACAAATTATTGTAGTAAACCTAGTAAATAAGAGTAGAAAACAAAGTTCTACATGAATCAAATCCGAGTAAAACAAAAACTAAGCTAATGTATTTTTTTAATTCTTTTCACATAAAATAGGAGTAGGATAAGAATGTTTTTTATATTTTATTGCATAAAAAAATGAAGTGCAATTGGTATACAATTACCTCAATTAGTGTTAGAAGGGGACCCTTGTAGATGGTTGAAGCAGTGAGCTCTTGGTCTCCAATCTTATTGGGATGTTCTCCACATAATGGTCAGAAATGGTAGCCAAAACTCAATGGTAGGTGAAACAGGAAGTCAAATGGGAGATTCAGGTTTATGCTATAATTTCAACATAGTGACGACAAGGTAACTAGTGATAATGAAGGGTGAAAAATGAGAGCCTTCACCATCCTTTTATAGAAATATTTTCCTAGATTTCTTTCCCATGGTTTTTAGTGAATCATGGTATTTCCCTTGGTTTTGGGTGGATTTTAGGGTTTTCCCTTTTTCTCCTTTTAAAATATTTTCTCTCTTAAAAAAATCATTATTTTTTGGGATTTATCCATGATTTGGGAAATTTACTTCATTTTGGAGGGAATTAAGCCATATTTCCCTATTTTGGAGGGGGGTTAACAATTTTGAGCCAATTTTAGGTTTTGAACTTAGGTTTTGTGGGTTAGTAAAGGTTTTTATGGGGAAAATAATGAAAGTGGTGATGTAGCTAAGGAATGAGCATGGTGAGTCAATTTTTGGTGTTAACACGTCACATAGCTGGGAACCTTACAGAACAAACAAAAGTGAGAGGGTTGCCTACTTGAATGGAGTGCCCTAGACAAAACTATGGGGATAATGAATGTGTGCACCCTTCATGTGGCCCACCATGTTTGTTGGAAAGGAATAATATACAATCGAGATAATCTTAGTGGTTCACTTTGGCACCCATACTTTCCATGATACGAAGTCTCAAGGCCTATGCCTCATAATTTAGAAAGTTACATCTTCATTCTATTTAATCTTAGTCTTCAATATTCTTAATAATATCTGGATATTTTTCAATATTATGATCTATATTTCATTAATTCCAACACTGTGGTTGATGCATATGTGGATACTATTTCTCTTATGTGTCCAAATTCATTGTAATTAAAGAACTATGGAGGAGTCCCATACTTGTTGATCCTACCCCCTTGGTATCTTGACCTTGATTTGGGCTCAGTTTCCTCCAAAATAATGTTCCGCCGTAGATACATTCCTCTTTAACCTCTCCACTAATAATTTTAAATCCCTACCATCTTTAATGTAGTGAGTGGTTATCCTACATAAATCACAAAAGAAGAGAATTTAACTATTGTACTTATGCAACACCATGAAATGGTACAAGTCATGGCTTTACTTATGACATCACTTGAAGATCTCCATCCTTGTATTCTCAATGAAAGGATCCAACAAAAAATGTTATACCATTTAAATATAGAGAAATAATTATCCATGTCATACAAAAGGTGCATAAGACAATTTTCCATTTGACCAAATTTTCCTTCGCCAATTCCTGATTTTTTGAAGATAAGGTAGTAAGTTGATATTGAAAGCATGCCATGATAAGGTCCATTCATGGCATTGCGATATTTGTTGATCCTCCAATTTACTGTAGGTTGTAATACCTCATATGTTAAGCCATTGGACATATGTAATATGTGGTAATGATTATTATTGTGGCACTAAGTTCCAGGACAAGGGTCCTTAAGGACCTAGATACATTATTATTATTATTTTTAAATATTTAATTAATTAAAACAGCTAGCACACCAGAAACCACAAAATAGTATGGGAGGATTTGATCTACAGTGTGAGGGGGAATGGGGACATTCCTAGGATATTTTTGACACCTTGATCTTGGATTGATGGGTTCCACTTGTTGAAGGTTCCAATTTGGTGGTTTTGGAGGTTACACTTGGTTTTGTAACCCCCAATAGCACAAATGTGCCCTCACTGACTATTTTTAGCTAGTGCATGTGCAACGTGTAACTCCATATGTAACTTCTCCCTCTTAGGAATTTAAATTGCTTGGTGGAATTTGAATGGATCTTGGATGGATGAGTAACCTCCTTGAGTTTGATTAGCATCCCTTAATCTATAAGTCATTGGCTGATTTACTTGGTAAGGGTTTCCTTGTTGTTGGTTGTTGTACCTTGTTGGTTGTTGCTTCTAGGTTTCTTGGTTTCCTAGTGGCCTTCTTGTTCTTGGGTTAGAAGGTTGTTCCTTGGTTTCTTGGTTGCATTGTTGGTTGTTTCCTAGATGCATGGTTTCCTGAATGTTGGGTTACTAAGTTGAAGATGCGGTTGGAGAATTGTGATATTCAGTGATGGTTTCTCAAGCTGATAATTAACTATTCCTAAGTGCACCTCTTCCTGTGGATTCGTGGCCTCATCTTGGGGGTGGCCCACGAAAGTGAGATCTAGCTTGAGAATTCCTAAGATTAGGTGGAACGTGGTTTGGTTGATTCTAGTTGCATAGTAATAAGATAAGTGATTTATCTTGTGTAAATTCATATGTTCATGTGACACTTTCATTGTTTCCATAGATGAACTGCTTATTGTTAAGGTGTATGGACATGTATCAATGGTTGGATGTAGAATTCATGGTTTAACTGCTTGGAAACTTGTACAATATTTTTGACTGTGAGATTTGAACTAGATGAAAGATTTATATATATGTAGTCATGAGTTTATATGATGTTTCTATCTCTGTTGATGTGCTCGTGGAGGCTATTATAAACTATGTTGAATAGCTACTTATTTTGTTAGTGATCAGATGCAGGATCAGATTGTTTTCCACTTAGAATTTTGCTAGAATTCTAGTTGTTTCATAATGAATTCATTTATCTTTATTTGCTTGAGTTTAACTTGCAAATTTATGATTGAAGTGTCGAAGTACCAAAGGTAGCAATCAAGATTGATCTGTAGAGTTGTGGTATTGTCCCGAGTTCCAAATTCCAATTGTTGTTTTCTGATTCAGAGGGTGATAGTGCCTAGTGTGGGTATATAATCAGGGGTTCTAGTGTTGAGATGGTGATGTCGATGTCAGCATCGGGAAGGTCGTATGGACCTTTTAGGAACTTTAGTTTAATAACTGCTTGTGGTGTCTGGCATCAACAGGTCCAAATTCTGAGATCGAAACATTGGGATCAGTAAAATGATTTTAGTGTGTCCATGGAATGTTTCAACTTCCAACTCCCGATGTCAGAAATGTCGGGAAGGTGGATGTAATATGTTAGGATTGTTAATTATGTTAAGTAATTGTTTGATTAGCTAGATTTAATTGATAATTATAAAAGTTTCCAGTAATGGATGAAGGCTTGATAGTTTGTCTTTGTGATCTAGCCTTAGAAACCTTTCCCTCTATACTTTGACTTGATTTATCCTCTCCCTTGGTCACTTGGTGTATGTATTCTCGGGTTTCATGGTTAGACGGTGTTACATAGGTAAAATATAATTCCTCTCCTTGAGTGCTCACATTCGCTGCAATAAGGTAATTTATAGAAGAGACAACAACAAACTGATAAAACATTCCTTATTTTGTACACCTTGAATGGTGTAATTGAGACAACTCATAAGGTTTAAGAACCTTAGATCATACTTCCAAACTGATTCACCAACATGTTTCTTAATTTCTTTCAATTCCATACTACTTTGTTTCTTAGACTTCGATATTTAAAAATCCTTAACAAAGTCCTAATGCAACTTATCAAATTCTACACATGACTTGACATGATACTTTGCTTGCACTTCATATATTACTACAACAGTCTCCCATGAAGGGAGGTATAGAACACCACCAACCTTGAAACATTATTAGAGATCCATTCAATCCAAAGGTGGCAATGTTAATTTACATGTCATTCTCCATGATCATGGGCCATGAGTAATCCTAGTGTCGAATCTAAAATTTGATTCGCCATATTTGTAATTCATGGATCTAGAACTAGCAAAAATCCTAGTAGACTAGGTTAACAAACAAAGTTATGACCATCCACACTAATGTTAACACTATTATATGAAACCACAAACAAAATTTAATTGGCTCCAATGGTAACACTAACATTTCTCACAAGCATTACTGTAGGTACACTTTGGTTGTTAAACACTGTAATATTCACATTATGTGCAATACTGACTATGGATAAATTGTTAATCTTATGCAGTACCAAATACTAAGAAAAGAAAAACTCCATTTAATATCGAGCATCCCTTGAGATAGGATCATCTTCAGGAGGATGATTTCTAAGAGAGAAAAAGAATCAGGAATCAAATAAATACATAAAGAGCCAAAGGAATATTTGAGCCAAAAATGATATGTAAAATAATTTTTTAATAGGTAGATAGAAGGCTTCCAGGTGTCATTGGTTTTGAGACGTCATCTCTATTAATATTATTCTGATTTAGATTAATTTTAATGGTTTATCGATCCTTTCTTTTTGCATAATGTTCAACCTTAGGAATGATATGTGCCTTATCAATACAAATCAGATGGCTTGTGCATTGAGATAGATCGACTCAGGAAGATATTTTAACATGATTGTGTTAAGTATCAATGCAATTATCTTTAATCCTAGTTTGCAAGGATCTTCTTATCTCATTTATATAAGGCCTACTGCAAGAGTAGGGAATAACGAAAAATCCATTATGATTGTTTGGATCAATAACATATTTGGTGCAATTGAGTAAGTCTTTTTAGGGTCTTATGAGGAGAAAAAACCACTTTGGTATTTCCTTTCTTGAGAATTTTTGTAATCGTATCCATGGTTCCTTTGATATAATAGAGGGTGATAGATTTACCATAAGGTGGTTGTTATATACTTATTTCCAATCCTTACAACATAGAGGAGACATATATTATTTATCATGGTTAAACACTATCTTTCTAACCCTTGAAATTGATTTTCCTATCAATCCTTTAGCATTAATAAGAGGTAATAGTCTAAGTTTATCACTCCTTATACGACTATAGGGAGGGATACAGTCACTTATATCATTATGGGGAATGTTAGTCTCTAGAATCCTCTTTATTGCCTTACTTGTTGAGGAAATTCGGGAAATGAGTTGCATCCACATGTGTTAACCTAGTAACTCTTAATCCTTTCTAATGTGAGGAGACCCAGGAGTCTATAAACATTTCATTCTCTTCCTCCATTCATCTACATAATGGATGCAATTTCAAGGGATAAGAGAGGATATTTTAGAGAGTATTGTTATGCTAGTGGATTCCATAAGGGATCCATATAGATATTTTGGAGAGAATTGTCATGCATTTGAAATTCATAGTGAGATCATATTCCATTGATTGAGAGATCAAGGAAGTATTGAATCAATAAGCTTGGATAAAATNCACACACACACACACACACACACACACACACACATTTCATCTCCCTCCACATCATGGTGTTTATGGATATGTGTTTTATGCCATTTACATGCATTCTTACATATGTTACAAGGGTATGAAGAAAGGTATTTATTGTCTCTTTGTGTGCATGGTACTAGAAAGTGGAGCCAGATCCAAGTCTATCATATGCAAATGATGGGATTGATCTTCACCAAAGGACCTCATGTAAGTTAAGGTGTGTTAATATTTTTTCCCTCTCTCTCCCTATCTAACGTTTGCATGAATAATTGGATATAGTGGGTGAAACCATATTTCTTTTCCCCCTCTATTTGTCTTGGATATGGAAAATGATACAAGGGAGGTCTTACCTATCCATAGGACAAAATTATACATAAAATAATTGGCCACTCCATTGGGGAAAAATTTGTATTCTTTCCTAATTTTATTTGCATAAATCCTTGCTTGTTTTTGTCCCCGATTGAGCACTAAATATTTAGCTGAAGTGTTAGAGTTTACAGTTTAATTCAAATATATTATATCTTTAATCTAATGTAACAGGATCAATGAAACATACACATTCACAACACAAAATAAATACACAAATATTTTATCCTGGGAAACCACAAGGGATAAAACACAACAACTTCATCTGTGTAGATTCATCATGTAGTACAATGTTAGACTGAGATAGAAACCCAAAGATAAAATTCCTTTTCATCTCCTTCTTCTTCTTCTTCATAGATGAACTTGTATTTCTCACTCTAGGAACGAACTTGCTTACACTTTTTTGTGTGTCCAAATGAGAGAGGGCGCCTCCATATTTATATTCTTCAGTTGGGTCACCTTTTGGTCAAGCAGGGTTGAATTCTGGACCTTAATGGGATGAATTCTCTTAGGGAAACTCAAAAATACATTTTATACTTATTCTGTTGTGTACTATTGTCCCGAATTACAATGGAGGTTTTACCTTGATTCTTACATGATCAATTACGTCCTTTCAGACCACTTGTGTCTTTGTCTATGCAGATACAGTCCTTGTGCTCTTGCGTCTTTTAGACATGTCACATCACTCCCTCTTTTGAGGAACATTGATACAGATAACAACAAGATTCTCTTTGAAGTACTTGAACTTTAATCTTGCTAATGAATTGGTCAACACATTGATGTCTGCTCGTATCTCACTTCATATTGGAGCTTCATTGCTCCTCTCTGCACCATATCCCAGGTATAATGATATTAGATCTCAGTGTGCTCCAACTTGTTGTGAAATACAAAAGTCATCTCTAAATAAACATTGAACAATCACACAACTAGCATCCAAATCTACACTTCCTCATAAATTTTTGAACAAGTGCTATGCTCATTTGTTTGTTGCTGCACCAAGAAATCATGCCAGAACTCAAGGTAAAGCAACACCTTGAAGTGCTCTTTCTATCTGTAGCACTACCATCCCAATCAGAGTCAACATATCCATGTAGGAAGATCCTTTGATCTATGACATATATGCAGCCATAATTTATCGTACCCTTGAGGTACCTTAGTATGTTCTTTGACGCAACCATGTGAACATGTCTTAGATCCACTATTTACTAGCACAAATTGTTCACTAAAAAACATATATCTGGCTTTGTGTTTGTCAAGTACATCAATGAACCAATCATATTCCTATAGAATGTGGCATCGAATGTGTCTAAAGTAGGATCACACAACTTCAAGTTCGATGCCATTGGTGTACCTATAGCCTTGCAATCCAATGTCTCGAACTGCTACAAGATATTGACCGCATATTTTCCTTGGGTAAGGGAAATTTCCTCTGTATTCTAAAACACTTATAATCCCAAGAATCATGTCAAGATTCTTGAACTATGATATCTACTGTAATCACTCCCTCTGAAGCACAACGCCATCCTCCCTCTGCATATCAAGACATTTTTCACTAGAGTGACATGTAGCCTCCTCTGCTAGTGATCTTCTATGTATCCATCTATGTCATCTCTCAAGGTCACTGGATACCACGATCCTCCATATTGAACTTTGTTGAAAGTTCCTCTTACACCCATATATGATATTCTTTTCCTCTGTAGGATTCCATATTCAACCTTGTAGCAAAGGTTGAGATTTCCATCGCTCAAGGTGATCCTCAAGCTCGTGGTGTAATTGTATGTGTTATCCCATGGGGTTCCTTCTGAGCTCGTACAAATCCTTCTTCAATTTGCACACATGCGGTTCTTTGTAGCGAGTCCCTAGTTCTGGAAGTTGTTCTACATGTACTTCTAATTCACTAAAGAAGTGTGTCTGGTTAGTGGAGAAAATGTCGTGCCATAATCTATTCCCTCTTTCTGAGAGAAACCATGCACCTTGCTTTGTATTATAGCATCTTTCCATTCTTTCTTCTCAGGAGATTCTTTATAGCCGGAAGGATATCTCTGCATCTTAGATTGCTTTTCTTGTATCCTATATGATATTATCTTGTATGTTTTCACCTCTTGAGGTGGATCTATAAGAATATGTGGCTTGGTCATATGATGATTCTCATATTATTTTGAAGCTCTTTCTTCCAACACGGTGTCTCTGACCCTGGAAGCTTCAGGTTCCTTTTCATGTACTTTGTTGGAGTGAATTTTCTTTAGGTGTTATGGATGAACTATCGTCACTCGTTCTTTGGAACAAGTCATCCTTTTTTTCTTGTAGGTTATTGTACAAGATCCTTCCCACAAGTCAAATTTAGTTTCATGATTAGAAACATTTCATAGTTTTTCAAAACATATTAATAATGACAAATATTTATACATAAAGACATATGTCGCAAAATCATGCAACTATCTTAGCCAATGCTACAACACAACATTTATCCATATCCTATACACGTACGTTAACTTTCTAGATGCCTTCCATCTATACCAGGACATTATTAAGAACCTGCACTACTCCCTATATGTCATCAAAGAGGTTTCATTCTATATAAGTAGCAATGGAATGTTGTACAATACCATAGGCCACTTACCCATAACATATATATTAGTAGTAAATTTTTCATGAACGCATAGATTCTAACATGCATAATACATTTCCTAAATCTAAGAACATAACTGAACAATATCATTTAATTAACTGGATAAACAGGAAAGGATAATTAAACACTTATATTTGTTTGGTAGAATCCCTCCTGATCTTTGTCTCCTTGTAAGAATAAATGGAGTCTGTGATAGTGTGATTTTCTCCATCATCGAATTCTGAGGAATTATGTTTATATTGCTCATGATCATCAATGTGGATCAATTTTCTACACCATAGATCTAAGTGTCCCTTCTTCTTCATCAATCACAACTGCATCCCTTCTTATCCAATGCTAAGATGGATAAGAAGTTCTTCTTCATAATGGGCTGAATACTTCTGGACAGAATTACATATTCCTCATCGCTTGAGGAATCATCCCTTGTTATATTCTTGGTTGGTTCATTATCTTTGGTAGAATGAGATATTAGGGCCGTTTGTTGTCATCACAATCTCTTCTTCTTTTTCTATCAATCAAGCTTCTTCTTGTGTGCATTCCTCCATTGGTGAGCTTCCTTCTAGAACAAATCCCTTGCATGGATGATTCCCATGATATTGGTAGACCATTCAAGGTGGTCATCACCAATTTTTCTTCTTTGAAGTTGTCTTCAATAGATTCTAGATATTCCTTGATCTAGGAGATCCTTTTGAAGTGGGATTGAATGCTTTCTAACATCTGCATCTTCACATCCTTGAGTTGAGTTCTCAAGGTCATATTCATGTTGATGTTCTTTTATTCATATAATCTTTTCAAACCATCGAACATATCTTTGGAAGTATTCAAATATGATTATACATTTGAGATCAAATTGTCTTGGATGGAGACAAAAATAATCCTCTTGGATTTGACCAAGTTCTTCTTGTGCTTTTCTTTGTCTTCATGTCCCTCTGGATCTACAACTTCCCACTTAACATAGTCTTCCAAGTCATGCTCTTCTATATGATAAGAAATATGTAATTCCATGCCCATAATTTCTTGGCTCCTCCAAGTTTGTCGTAAAGCTTGGTACTAGTTTTCACCATGATAGAAATGAGAAGGTCAAATGGAAATGGCGTCAATAAAACTTACCAATGAGATTGCTTCAACTGGATGATTGCTTCAATGCTTTTCTGGAGGATTGATTTTTGTGGACTTAGGGTTTGATAGAGAAATCCTAATTCTTCAACTTAGGTGACTTTTATATATGATTGCATAGAAATATGCACCTCATCAAGGCGTTCTAAGCAGTATACTCCTTTCCCCAAAACTGTGAACATAATTGGAAAATATTTGATTCCCTAATTTCTCTAATTTCTTCTGCATATTTGTTTGGTATTAATTTTGATGTATATCCAAAATTCCTTCTCCTAAAGGTTTGAAACTTATTCCTAATGTATCTTGATTTGTCTTATTTCCAACCCCACAAGTTAGAGCAATATTTGATTTATTAAGTGGAACTTATGCTAAGTTTCCCAAGGTGACCAATTTATGGACTGGTTCAGTATATCAAGCTTGTATGAACTTCCATGTGTTTATTTTTCAACTTCGGGGTCTGAAATTCTCATCAAAGAAAAGAAAGTATGTTCCCTATCTGAAACATATTACTAAATTATATTTGGATCTTCCTATACAGAGATATAGAAATTCTCCCTAGGTCACCCATTAAGACTGAATTATGGAAGAGACATAAACCCTATTTTGGAGGGATCATATATCCTTAAGTATAGCGAATATGAGGATGAAATTCATAGAAAAGGTACATAAATATTTCATATTCATCTTTTCAAAATTTAATCTCCTAATCTTTCGCCAAAAATGATTTATAGAGAAAATTACAAGATGACTAGATTTTTCCTTATAGTGTTTTCAAGCATGAAACCGTAATCTCTAACAATTGAAGTTGTAGTAGTATTTCGGCTGCACAATGCCTTATTTCAGGGTGGATCTAATACCATGTTATATTTTTTAGTTTAATTCAAATATTCTATATATTTAACCTAATGTAATAGGATCACTGAAATATAGACAAGCACATAACAAAAAAAATACACAAAGATTTTATCCCGGTAAATCACAAGGGAGAAAACCCAACAACTTCTTATGTATAGATTCATCACTTAGTGCAATGTCATACCGAGATATAAAACCTAAAGATAATATTTCTTCTGTTGCTTCTTCTTCTTCTTCACCAGTGAACTTGTCTTTCTCACTCTATGAGCGAACTTGCTTGCACTTGTTGTGTGTCTAAATGAGGGAGGGAGCCTCCCTATTTCTATTCTTCATTTGGGTTACCTTTTGGACCAATATGGAAGACTTTTGGAACTTACTAGGCCGACTTCTCTTAGGGAGACTCACAAATACATTTTATAAATTATTCTCTTAGGGACTATTTCCCCAACTTACAATGAAGGTTTTACCTCGACTCTTACATGACTGATTACATTGATGACATCTCCAATCGGAGGGAAAACATCCCTGAAAGGGGGAACAATAAAAATATAACCAAGTATAATAATAATATTACAAATAATACAATGAAGAATATCTTCCGAAGTTATATTATCAACAACATGAAGTATATCATATAATATACCATTGGGAATCTCGGAAAATTATATTTCTAACGAGGTTGACCTTGCCTCATCAAATCTCCCAATAAAAGAATATGACATTCTAAAAATTACTACAACCATGACCCAAGATTATGAAAAATACACATTTGAAATGCCCATATCTCCCTTTCTCAAACTCCATTTGTGATATTTTTTTTTAATTGGGCATTTTTGAAAGAATCCAAATATGCAGTTAGATTTAGGAAATTTAGCACAAAATAAGAAATAATTTGATCTAAGTGTCATGGACCCCTTTTTTCTCCTCTAAAAATTTCAAAAAGAAAAAAAATGTAATTTTTTTCTCTTTTCCATTTGTTTGCATTACCTTAAATCAATGAATAGTGAAATGCTTTAAGTGTTCTATCCTTCTAGTGATCTTTAGATGCAATTGGGTCCTTTCATACTATTTGTTTTCAAGTGGTGTCATTGGTTTTGGGTTGATTGTTTCATGCAATATAGTGGTGTGTGTGAATAATGATCACCTATTCTATTTGCATCCCTATTTCTATATTTCTATATTTGGAAGTGTGTATTCTAAATTTATTATGCATTTGTTCATGACACTATGAAAAGAAAAGAAGAAATAAAATTATGCATTTTCATCATCTTTAGGGAATGTATGTTTTGGTTTGATCAAACATTGTATGAAGATTGCATTTGAGTAGATCTGCATTTGGGATGTTTTGATATCTTATCAGGGATATTTGTGTGTTGAATTTTTATTATTGATAGATGAAAATAACTCTCTTCTCTCTCATAGATAGGTGTTCATTGAACAAAAATAGTGCATTCTCATTTTTGCATCGGTTCTATTTGAAGAGACAAGAGTCTCTAACATCACCAAGTCTTATTCCATTTACCTTGATTGAGTAATCAACAACCATAAAAGGAAGGGATTAATTAAAATTAATTAGAAATTTTATTTGGTATGGAAAAACGACATGAAACTTCCCACAAGTTTCATGGATTTGTAGGTTCATCTTATAATTCACTTGGTTGATGAGGTGGCCTCATTTTGTTGAATGTTCTTCTTATAGAGGTACATGAAACAATTAAACGGGTTTATTAGACAAAGGGAGAAACCCGAGGGTCTATGGTAGAGGGGTACATAAATAAAACTAATTTTATTATGCTAGTGAGTACATCAAGCAAATCAAGATATACTAGGTGTAGTTGTTTGGGACAACCAACGAGATGAGGAAAAAAGGAAAGAGAAACTACTCCAAACAAATGGAAAAAGGCGCATGATAAAAATTAAGTCACTTATATTTTGACAAATTTCTACATAGTAACTATTTATACTAATATTGATAATATATATATTTGATATCATAATATTTCTTTTTATTTCATGAATACATCAATGAATTCTTATATTAATGCCACCGATAAATTAATTGTTTACAATCCAAAAACAATGCAACCACTCATAGAATTGTATGAGGAGAAAAGAAGGAAATAAGTTAGTAACATCAAAGTATTTAGGTGGATGAATAATAGAATCATGCCTTATCCTAAACATTTAAAAGAAAATATACCAATCATTTGTCCCAATAGTTGGGTGGCTAACTAAACTACAGATAAATATGGCATATCCTCCATTAATTTTTTATAACCTTATATCAATACATATGTAATGCCACAGGTTACGAAAAAATAATTAAGCATTTAAGCAAGTTTAGTTATGAAAATATTTTTAAATAATTTCATATTTAATATACAACTTTATAATTATTTTCATATTTAAATAAAACATTAATTGAAAAACATGTAGTCAAATATGATTTAATTATAATTGTTTTCACGATCATTTAATATACATTAGGTTATCACTACACAATAAAATGTTTGAGGAATACATTTTTTTGTTAGGTTCATTTATTCACATTTGTAAATATATTTTATAAATGTGTAATTGTGTTTTTTATATAGAGAAAAGAAAAAAGAAGAGATACATGTCGCATTAAATTGTTACCATATATAAAAAAATATCATAACAAAATTAAAATAATATATTAACTTTAATGTTGAAGATTTTTTTCCACAAAAAAAAAATGTAATTATATATAAGAAGATAATTACAATCCATAGATGGTATATTCGAAAGGATGTCCATTTTCAAAAATCCAGACCTAAAAGGCATCAAAATTCTGTATCTGAATCCACAACTTACTTAAAGGGTTGTCTCAAAAGTTCAACCTTCAAAAATAATCAAAATAAGCATACAACGTATTTGATCATAAAAAATCATCAAAAAATAGTGTACTACAACAAAAACTGTATATCAATATCATATACCAGTATAGTTACTTTGAAGTAGGATATTATTCCTTTAAAAAGACACAATCATCCAGAATCTGATAAACAAAGATCCAAAAGTTAAAACAACTTAACAGTTTCAAAGCGTTCAACTTCCCTATGCTTTGAAATCTGCCAAGAACCAGACATAGCATTAGCACCTTCTTTAGCCAAAATATCTGCATAAGTATTTTGTTCACGATAAATGTGCATGAAAGACACTGAGTCAAACATATCCACCAATATATGAATTTCCATCAAAATCTGTGCTAGCTGAACATTCTGTATACGATACTTACCAGTGGCCCAATTGATTACCAATTAAGAATCACCAAAGATCTGCAGTTTTTTGAGATGGCCTTAAAAGGACAAGTGAAAGTTAAATTTGATAATTTCATACTAAAAAAAAATATTTTTCCTATACTTCCAACTAAGTTAGACACCAAATAAATAGAGATATCATTTAACAACATTTCATAGTATAGAGTGTTGTTCTCCATAACCTATAATCCTATTTCCTTAATAAATATGTTTTAATATCATATAAATTATAATTAAGTTAAAATATTATAACTATAATTACTCTAGGATATTTTAAAGACATAATTAAAAATGTTGCAATTTTCATTATATATAAGCCATATCTCTTGGTTAAAAAATAAAAAAACATTTAATGTTGTCAAATAAGTTTTTGTTATAAGGTTAAGCTAATAATATTTAATTTTTATGATTTAATTAAACCATTTTAGTTGGTTAAAAATCAATTTATATGTAATGTGTTTATTTATCTAGTATTTTGTGATTGTATGGAAGAGTTGATTGAAAATGAATTTAATTTAGTGAAAGAACATTGCCTCCATTTTATAGATCCCAAGGTTTGAAGTTTAAATAGTATGTAATAAAAAATTTACTCTCTTAACAAAGTGCACTCCATACGCTATAAAATTTGTCATCCATTTTATTGGATGTTGTATTTATAATGAACTTAGCATGTCTAGATCTGTTATTGCAAACTATTTTGAAAAAAATAAATATCATATTTATTTTGATGAAATTATAATTTTAATTAAAATTTGACACGTATTTACTAAATCATTAAGGCACATATTGAAATTAAGAAGTATTTAATTAACATCAACAAAGAGTATGAATATAAATTTCAGTAATCACAATAACTTATTATTCATTATTTTTAGGATCAAGTAAAATTCAATGATTGGATCAATGAAGAGTGTGAATATAAACTTTAGTAATCACAACAATTAAGCATTATGTGACATCTTTTATTTGATCACATCTCAAATTTGATTTCGAAATAGAGAAATCATTAAGTATAATTAACATATACAATACATTTTATAAACAACATGCTAAACATCGATATGATATGAAAAAAATAATATACATGAATGCTAATGTATTAAAATCAATATACATGTTAGATATACATCTCAAATATATAATATATTCCATATCGGAAATTTGAAGTATGAGTGATGCATCTCATTTATTTATTTATTTTAAATAGAGAAATAATAATCATATACATCATTAACATACACAAAATACATTTTATAAATAAAACGACATCATCATGAAATGGAAATGCATAATATATATGAACGATAATATCATAATCAACATATAAGACAACATACATATGAAGTCAAATATATATGTAAAAGATACATCAAAACAATCAAATATATACATGTGATCAATAACTGTTGTGATCTAGTTAATCCACGATTGGATCGAGAGGCATTAATACCTCCACCACCAGAGCCTTTGCTAGATACAAATGTAGAATGAAGCATCATGTATATATCTCCAATAGAAGCTTTATTACTCAATGTGACCATCTTGTCTATAGTATCAATGAGTGTAGTGGGTGTAGCAATTGGTAGGTAAATTACCAGAGGAGGAGGAGATGGTGGTAGGTTGGAAACTGGAGAAGGTGATGGTGGTTTGTTGGCTAGGTGAGGAGGATGTAGTGGTTAGTTATCACCTAGAGTAGGATATGGTCGTCCGTTTTCCTATGAAGGAGGAGAGGGTGTTTAGGTGGACCGTGAAGGAAGAGGCAAGAGTTAGTTAAATAGTGGCATGGGAAAGGTTGATTAATTTACTTTGTGAAAAGCAGATGATGGTCTATCATCCTAAGGAGGTAGAGAGTTTGGTCAATTAGTTGTTGTTGTTGGATGAGGAGGATGGGGAGGTCAATCAAATCTTAGAGGAGGATAAGGAGGTGTATAATCATAACCCTCAAAAGATGCATCTAAAGAAGAATTTTGATGGTGATGGTGTTCCGTCATCCTCCTCTCTAGTAGTCTCATAAAATAGACAACATGACACATCAATTGTGTCTTATCATGTAGAAGGGTCACCATGATACTAGTGAGCTCTAGGTCTTGTACAATTTGGGTCACTCATACATGGCACATTTTGTTTCAGGCCAGTAATGCAGATAAATGATATGCCATTTCTTAGTAGAATATGCAATCTAGCCTGCATCATAGGATAGGCCCCTTTAATTGACGCAGATCATTTACCTTTGCCATTTTTCATCTTGTTGCGGACAAACCTTCCCAAAAAATGTGTCAATATCTATAAAATAATATACAATAATAATTATACAATTTAAATAATAATTAAATAATTAAATGAAAATTATACACTCAACTACATATGCGTTAATTAAAACATAACATTGATATTACCTCTAGCATGTGGTGTCCCATCCAGGGTAAATAAGATTTTAGCACATCCTCACCTACTAGAGACACCAATATCTTGAGTTGAGCACCAACTCAACAATATCTTACTAGAAGGAGAACACCCTCTAGTGGAGGTTATAGAGGAATCCCTATAAAAGAACCCAAATATCCATTCATAGTGGAAGTCTCTAGAGGAGGAAAGTGGTTGGAGGTTTTTAATCGGTGCTTTTGTAAACGTAAACCACACTGGTGTTCTCAATGTGTAGGTGCACCGGTGTGAAAAAAAAACGTGACACACCAATCACGAAAATCCCCTTTCAATATGGAAACAAAATTATATTTAAAAAATTGTCTATATCGATGCTTTATACACATAATACGTCTCGGTGCATACATACATTGAAAGCATTTCCACCATAACTAGTGAGCTAGCTACCAAAAAAAACCCTAGGTGTGTATGTACATTTAACATACTGTAATTTTCCTGCAAAACATAGGCCAAAAATAATATATTTAAAGAAACATAACCCATCAATGGTGTGATAGATACAAAGGAAATCACCAATCCATTTTGTGTATTATAACACCGAATTGAGCAAAACTAAAAAAATGCCGCGTTAACAATTTTAATATTTTGCAATGAATCATTGATGCATGAAAACCAAGAGAAAGCACTGATGCATAAAAAAGAAAAGCACATCGAATTAGGGATAAGTTAAACATTTATCTATAAATAATTTAAAATGTTGTGCCCATATTTTTATATTTTTATAATAAAACAATGTGTTTGTATTGAATGGAAACACTGGTGCAGCTCATAACAAAATGTCCTGGTGTGCCCATGTACAGGGCCCACCGAATCAGTTTTTCATAAAAAAATGCTGGGAAAACTATTCATTTTAAGCATTCCATAGTCCCCTTGAGCTCTCAAGCACCGATGCCACCTTTTCCTCCCTAAAGTGCCATACCATTGGTGCTCCTCTTACCTGCATTTCTCTTGTTTGTTGTAGGTATGGGTTTTTTGAACTTTTCCAAATGATGGGATTTGTTTTTTGGACTACGTGGAAACTATGCATCATTGGCTAGAAAATATCCAAGAAATCTCTTTTTTTTCTTCTAAATTAAACTTTTAGCGGATTAAAATTTCAAATTAAGCTTGAATTTGCACTGTTTAAAAAAAAATTAAATATTCTGCACGGTGCATTCTCGTGCTTTGGCTCACACTGTACGTGGTGCATTAGTAATAGAACAATGTAGTGCACCATTTAAATGGTGCGGTAGAATATATAGTACATCGTGTCATTTTAAATAAACATTAAAACTCTCAAAACAATGCATTAATTTAGATATACGCGTTGGTGTTTTCCATTCCTTGCACTGCAAATGGTGTGTCTCCGCACATATACACCTACCATATTGTTACTAAGGTGTGGTAAATTATAGAACAATGGTACATATTAATTCAAAAAAATTAAAAAGCTACCCAGTGCATTCATTATATAGAGTGCACCAGTGCACTTAATTACATCAGGTGCATAGATACATGTGCATCATTTTAACCCAAATCACAATACATCATTATATATATATATTAGACTGATGTATTTTATATGTTAATTAGATACATTATAATAGAGAGGAGCATGAATAACGAGTCGACCCATACAATGCTTTATAGGCATGGAAGGAGAGAGGGAGAGGGAGAGGGAATTGTGCCCTCGACCCGTTACTGCACAAATGTGAGTCCTATTGAGGAAAGTAGGCCTCCTCAATTTCTATGAGGAGGCTACATCCCTAAAGGGGAACTCAACATTTTTGCACATTTGATCCATCGGTGGGATCACCAAAGACATGCCTTTAGCCCTGATCAATGATTCCATCCCACTAAGGAGGATATGTATTTTATCATAGGGATATAAAGGAGAGGGGAGGATTTTCCCCACTTACCTTGTGTCTTAAGTGACGTAGGAGTGCTAACGAGTCAACTTGTCTACTCTATGAGATATATTAGTGATGACATCATTGATCCAAGGGAATTTTAGGTTTTTGGTGACAACTACGCATCCCTTATTTTGGTAGAGATGATCTCGGTGATGACCATTACACACTACACTACTAATGGGAAGTGCATTAGTCACCCTTTATTATATTATGTTGATTCATTATTGTAGAGGCCGAGATGAATTTGGTGGTCTACGATTTTACAATGACATTTTTTTTTTCTCTTGATAGATGCCATGTATAGTTTGAGGGAAGGGACAACTTCCATTTTTCTTTAGAGTAGTTTTGTTTATTGTTTGAGAGGTTTCCAATCATGAGGCCTTCATTTGACCATCACACTCCCAGGTTGATAACTAAGGCACCGATGTGTATGTGGGGCTAGATGTTGCCCAGGAGGGGTCAATTGATGTTCCCTTCCAAGATCACATCCGAGACAATGGACCTAATAACCGATGAAGATGAGCATAGTTTAGACATGGTGGCATGCCTTATGCAAGGTTGGATTACTGAGGATGTGCAAACATCTTCTTCACTTTGGATGAGATGCCATATACTTGAGGTAAAATTATCATTATGTTTGAATTAATATAGTTTCATTTTATTGTCTTACTTAATGCAAACAAAATTAATCCTAACACTTTCTTTAAATTGTTTTTTGAAATTGTCTAATTATTTTTGCACACTATATGTTTTGCAAATATTGGTATCTTTGTTGGGGACATGCCTCCCCAACTTGCTGACGTTGAGATGGATGATTATGGGACAAAAGGTGAGGTTATTGAGCTATCGAGACTTGACATGTGACGCATGCTTGTTGCGAGAGACAAGCAGTGTTTGACAGACCAATTGTCTACATTTATGGTTGGGTAGGTAGTCCTCCCTATATTGGTTCAAGATATCATGCAAGACCTTGTTCTTGTGGAAATTTGGAGGGAACTTCCTACCAATATGATGTTACTTACGCGTCATATCATCAAAGCTATTAACCTCATCGAAAAATTGAGGGATGTCCATGACATTGACACTTCATATACTGCATCTAATTAGGGTGGTCATACTCCTTCTCCACCTCCTCAATGTAAGGTGCACTTCAACTTAAGATGCACTGGTGCACTTGTAATGATAAGAAGCACTGAGGCAGAAAAAACAAAACACACCAATTATGAACATTAGCTAAAATATCCGCTAACTAAGTCTTCTACTATATTTGTCATCAAATATTTTTATATGTTTTTTTCAATATTGTAAATCTAGTGTGTGTAATATAAACTAGCAAACTAGTGCTTCCATTTACTAATAACACATTGGTAACTGAGAAATTATAGAAAATTACATGGAAATCCTTTTTATATGTTTCTTTTTGTATTATGTCTAATCGATGTGCTTCATTATATATAGCACATCGGTGCTCTATAACTCAAAGTGCACCGTAAAATTGAAATTAAAAAAAAATGATATTTTCTTTTTATGATTGAAAAAAGAGTGGGGTTTTATTTTCGAAAAAGTAATTTCATAAATTGTTTTAAAAACTTAAAACCTGATCACTATTTCATTATTTTATGAAAATTTTGATGGAAGAGTCTTGAAATACATATTTTTCAGGGAGGACTATAGAGAAACCAAATTATTCTAAAGATCATAATTTGAAAGGTATTGTGTATCACTCAAAACTTTGCATAGAAAAAAATTAGAATTTTACTATTGATCTCATTAATCATTTTTTATTATTATTTGTTTGTGTTTCTATTAAGATTTGAATTTTTCCTATTTGTATTCCCTTTTTATAAGTGGCTGCAAAATTTCGCTTTAGAGTTTATCTCCACCTATCACTTGACATTTAGGGCTTTTCATTTTAAGCACTTCAAATTTAATGGGTTTGTGCTTCTATAGATAAGTTGTTTGGAATATGATACAAGGAGACCATTTATTTCATGATTGGATCCCAAACTTTGAATGTCTTGTCGATATTTTCTTCTAAAAAATGCTTTTGAAATTTCCGGTGCGTCATGTTTCAGTAAAGTACCGGTGCACTTACTTTATAAGCACACCAAATAACACATGATTTTTTTAATTGTACAAAAAATAATGCATTACTTAAATTAAGGCACACATATGTGTTTAAAATCAACCTATCACACTAGAAAATGTTGTAACATACTATTTAATCTTTGCCATCGTATAGACTTTTATTTTAATTTTTTCTTAGTTTAGGAGTACGTAACCTGATATTCAATTTTACAAACATTAAAGTTTCTTAAAATAGTTAATTTTTTTCTAAAAATAAAAAATAATTTTATCCAATCCAAAGCTAATTCCCTTAACAACAACTAAAAATATTCTCTATCGGTTTGCTTTTGTCTATGATGCACCAATGCATACTAAATTATTTGAAAATTATGTGATTTATATGTAAAATATATTTAATATCTTTTGTATTGAATCATACATGTTGTATATTGATAAAAGAATTTGTGATAAGAGTTCAAGTAACAATAATTCCGATCGATAGGGGGGGCAGGGGGGGAGGGGTTCTCATTACCCCAGACGAAAATTAGGAAAAAACTTTGTCTTGGGGACTAGGACATGAAACAAACAACATTGTGGAAGCCCTGACCCTCTTGCAAGGCCTTCATCAAGCCAACAATCAAGGTATTGAGGAAATTACAGTGGTCAGAGATTCAAGGTTAATCATCCAAGATATATCTATTAACTCCCCTCGCTCTCAGTTGCAGATCCATCAGCTTATCAGGAAAATCCATAGCCTCGCCAACTCTTTCCAGAAAATTGATTACTTTCATGTCCTAAGAAAGCTTAACTGTAAGGCGGATCAGGCTGCGAATTTTGCCTCTACCTTTGGAAAAGGAGTTCTAGTGATAAAGGGCTTGAGCACCTATTATATAATCCCATAGGACCATGGATTATGATATTTTGGGCTTACTACAAGCCCCCACCACGTGTAGCCTTGAATTGCGTTCCTCAATCCGTGGCATATCTAGGCTTCAGCTACTGGCGCGCGGGTTCACGCATGCGACTCGCTTAAAGGTTTTAATCGGTTGTATGATCTTCTCTCCTAGTCTCGTCCGAAGCTGTAAACAAGATTTCTCTTACATCATGTCCCATCCCATGCGTGTGATGGTTGTGGAAATTCATCCTGTGATTTTGGGTGCAATGATTACAAAGGATGGATTCGTTAATAAACAAGGAGGAGGCATTTCCTGCGACCTTCAATTCTGGTTTTCCTACAAATATAAAGGAATTGTTGAAATTGTTGGATTTCAAGTAGTCCTCATCGTTATGGAAACATCTTCTGAATCCACGGCGTCTTCAGCATTGGTCCAAACTGTTGAGGCCGATATTAGGGACATCAGGAAGAAGATGAAGCAGATGGACCACTTTCTGCATAGGTTGGATTTTGAGGGTGGGCATCATTTGGAAATAGTAGACCGGGATATTGTTCAATTGTGGAGGGAATTTTCCCATTCCATTACTCAAACTGAACAAGCATTGACAAGATATCTCACAGATATGGAAATAAAATTTGAGAAGCTGGAACTCAAGGTGGTGAAATTGGAGGCGTCTGTAGTTACAGGTTCTTCTTCCCACCATGGCGGACATGCAAAGTGATCCAAGTTTTCTCTGGAATTTTGTTTTTTCGTTTCTCTAAGCTTAGTTGTGCATAGCGTTTATCTAGTAGATTAGTCTCTTTTGTCTTAGTATTCTGAAATCTATAAGGAGTAGGAGTAACAATCCAAACTTTGTATGGGTTGAAGTACTCTGAACTTAGAATGCTGCTTCCTAAGGGAACCTTTGCACTCTGTGGTTCTATTTCAGTGGTTACATCAATGTTTATATAAATATAATTGTTCTTGTCTAAAAAAACAATAATTCCAATCAACACAATGACAACGCATCCACAAAACCGAAGAAGGAAAGTTCCTTGTAATTTCTTTATGAACTCAATTTGTTTGAATTATATGTAAGTTTAGCTAATATGTATTCATTAATGTGTGTCATGAAGAGAAACAAAATGAGGAATCTCAATAATATTATTTGAAATCTAAGTGCAGAAGAGCGTAAAACCTTGAGGTAAAAATTGCATAATGATGAACCGGGTGAATAAAAAAGTACTATTCAATATGACTTAATTTATTTAATATTTAGTAATAATATATTTGAGAATATTTTATAATATGTTTCAAACAATCTATTTCACATATGTTTAATGTTTTGTAAGGACCAACAACAACATAACAAAATGTCATCCTACGAAAATAAAAATTATAGAAGATGTAAATGATGATGAATTTTAGGTAATATGTACATATAAATAAATAATTCAGCATTAAACAATAGTTTTAAATTATTTTTTTTGCATAAAAGAAAACAAATGGCAAGGAAGAAAATGGGTGATAGAAAGTTTTGTGAGTAAATGGATTTCATAATAACAACTTAAGATTTCATATTTGTTGTAATCTTTATATTTTATTTTATTTTACACCTACCATCCTTGTATGTCTTCAAACAAGTGTTAATATAAAAATAAGAGTCATCCAAATATTTGATTGACATTGGGTTAAGTATGGGTTGTGAGTATATGTTAACGTATCAAAAATTAATTGTTGTCTTTGTAAGTATCTATATTGTTTTACTTCTCTCATTTTCTAATTAATGAAATGACAAAAATCCCTTATATTAAATATATGAATTTGTGATGAGGTATACAACTTGTAGGAGACAAAGTATGAAGTGGAGCTAACAAAACAATTGTTGAAAGAAGGCATGAGATTTTGTTTTGAAAGAATGCGTATCATTCAGGACAAAATTCTTTCCCTGGTACATTTTTAAATTTAGATAATTATCATGCATATTGTCTATTTTAGTTTGCATTATCTATACCAATATAGATACGCTCCTTTCTCTTTATTTTTATGTTTGTAGATGGAAGCTGAAGATAAGGAACACAATTGAAGCAATAAACAAAACATTAGGCCAAATTAATAACCCAAGTCATGCAAATAGCTTGAGCACTAACAACAGTTCCAACCAAGAATGATCATCAATACAATTGGATGTTAATGCAATCTATTGTGTCTTCTAAAATATTTTCCTGTGAAAATAAGACATTTTGTATAATGTAATGGACACAGTGTCCCAATTGAAAGACAATAGATTAATAATAAGTGTAATAATTACATATTGACAATTTAATTATTATGGACATTTATACTATCCCACTTTGTATGAGAAAGACTTTGTATTCATATATAATAAAATAAGTTTTTGATTCTAATGTAATGTCCAATGTCATTGTAAAATGGTAATCGTTGATTAAATATATCGATGATTACATATTAGAATGAATAGGTGTGAAATTTGATGATATAACAAATTAATCCAAACATCATATCCAAATGCAACAATCACAATTCAATTTATGTATACTATTATAAGAAATATGTCAATCTTTGATAAATAATGAATTAAAAAAAGCATTATCACCGATGCATTGTAATTAATTTGTAGCATTGGTGCTTATATGAAAAAAATTCCATGAACACTCAAAACATTTCTTTTTAGTTATCAATACACACGAGTGTGTTGTATAGGATGCACCGGTGGGTTTTCATAAATAAGCAACACTAGTGCACTATTATTACCATGCCCGAAGCCACCAATATGGTGTGTTATTTACCTTGTTCTGCATCGGGTCTTTCATTACTATAAAAAGTACCGGTGCGGTATTTATATAAAGAATCCATGCTTATAATGTTTTAAAAACACTGATGCTTTTATGTTTATAATGCATCGGTGCTTGTAATGTTTTTAACCCACCGGTGCAATTTTTAGTTTCATAGCACTAGTGCATGTAAGCTATAAAGTATCATTCCTTTAAAATTTAATAACTCTCTGGTGCGACACTTCTTTATTAAGCACTAGTTTTGATTTATTTGTAACGCATCGATGTGTTTGTATATAAAGTGTACTGATTTTGAAACCTCTACTAAAACCTCCATGTGCCACATTTTATTTAGTTATATCAAATTTCCATAACAAAATTTTTAAAACATCCCCTACTAGTAATGGAGGTTGTAGTGGAGATTTTTTTGAAAATTTTGACCAATCTTGTAACACTAAAACCTTCGCCATAACTTCCGCTTCAAGGTCTTTTCTCTATAGTGTCTATAGGCAAGGATCATGTATAATAACACCGATATAATCACCTCAAAGTTTTCCTTATAATTGTTTTCCTTATAATCATACCTCAAAATTGTCATATGATCACCTCAAATATGTGCCACAATCATCATTACATCATCCCTATCTATCATCACTTAATCACTTTCAAATCTACCCCAAAATGATCCTTACATCAGTCTTCTATACTGTCACATAATCACCTTAGAATCTTCTCCAGATCAACCCTTAAATCATCTCCAAAATTTTCCCAAGATCACCTTGAAATTTGTTCCAATATTAAGGTTTACATCAGCCCTTGAATTGACCCTTGAATCAACTATTAAAATGGTCTTTAAACAATCACCTAGAAATATGTGTCATACTTAGATTTTCATTTCGTCATTGAAAACCAATGAATATACCCTTGATAACTTTATATTTTTCTCTCTAGAGCGCATTCTTATTTTAGACCAATTCTTGCTCATTCTACCTTAATAAGTGTGCCCCTTTGTGTTTATTTATGCTATTTTTAAGTCACCTTTCTAGGTATACCTAACATTGTTCAATATCCTGGTAGGGTCGACCTAACACTCTAGAAGGGCTATTTTAACACTTTATATCTCATATTCATATTCTCCCAACGATAATATTTTTAACGATATATCATATTCTCCCATCTCAACTAGGTCTTTAGAGAAAACAAGACTTCAAGGACAAGGTATCTAAACTAGGCACTAGAAGTAAAAAAATGTCCATATGCAATTTCCTCTTGTGTTTGACATCATTGACACAATATTTCCAACTGTTTTCATCTTGCAATCTATAGTCTCCCCTTGTCTTTGACATCAATGAATTTTTTTTCCAACAATCTCTCCGTTTTTCATTAATGGCAACCCTTAGTCAAATCCATAACAATCTTGTAGTAACCCCCCCTATCTGCAACCCTCATTTTATATGCAATTATTCCCCTGTATAAAACTCTCCTCCATTGACATCAATTCCAAAAGGATGCCCCCCCTAATATTGTGATTATTGTCAATCACTTACTGGTGAGATGAGAGGAATATCACTCCCATACATCATATTTATCCTTTGAATTCATTGAGTACACATACATTTCTTGAGCTTTGGTTGCATTTTCCACTAATCTTCCTGAATTTTCTTTCTTCATCTCACACCCTTTAGAATCAAATGTGATTTTATAACCATGGTCACGCATTTGGATAACACTTAAGATATTATGCTTTATCCCTTCAATAAGTAAGACATTATGTGCTTTAGTCTTTCCATTATCAAGGTTGACAATACCTTTTGTAGCTATCTTTGTAGAAGCATTATCTCCAAAAGTAACAATGTTTCTTTTTTTTTTCTTTTAAGGTGAGGAACTTGGTTTGTTCCCTTGTCATGTGTTTTTAGCATCCACTATCAACATACCATTGGTTCCCTTTATCTTGAGCATATAGTGAAAGTACACATTCTTCCTTCCTTCGTTCCTTTTGCTTCCAAACCTTAGAGTATACTTCTTTCTGTTAGAACATCATCTTCTATGTTTTGTCTAGAATATCCCACTATGTTGATTCTATAATAACGAGCTATGTTCTCATAGTTATTGCACTTATAGAATTCATTATTGTAATCAAGTAGGGAACAAAATGAATTGTAGTTTCTATTAACAAACCCATGAGTACTTCTAGTTTTGTTTATCACCTAATCATCCTTTGAGGTTTCAGAAGGACCTTTATTTCTATTTCTCACACGATCATTGCTTGCATAATCTCTACAATCTATTACTTTATGACCAAAATTAATGCAATAAAAATAGTAGCCAAAGAAGAGATTTTGATATTGGTTTGTGAAAGGTATTCTTAGTGGAACAACTCTTATGAACTGATTTTTGTTTCTCTTGAAAGAATAATTAGGTTTTCTCTTATCATCATTTTCTATCTTTTTGTTGCTTTCAATGTTGGCAGAATATTTGAGAACATTAACATAGACTTTAGGCTTTTCTTCATTTTCCTTTCTTGCATCTTCTTCAGGGGTCTTTTGATTGTCATCATATCCAAGACTTGTTTTGATGAAGGTGGCCTTTGGTAATTGAGAATCTCATTCAAGGTTTCAATTCTCATCAAGATTTTGTGTAATTGATAGTTTGACTTCTCCAATTCCTTTCTTATTGTGATAACTTCATACTCTAGGTTCTCATAGATTTCTTCCTTTTCCTTGAGCTGACTTCTCCCTACCTCTTCTATCCCTTTTTCCTCTTCTAGATGAGTCTTTAGGATGATAATTGTCTTTTATATTTCTCCTTATATCCTTTTTTCCTCTTCTAGCTAAGACTTCAAGTATATATTGTCTTCTCCATTTCACCAATATCATGATCCTTCTTTCCATATTTCCCTTATCCATCAATTTATTCTTCTTCTAACTTTTCTTTCTAATTATCTTCATTTTCTTTTTAAGAAGGATTGGTATCCATGTCCATGAAGGGATACTTTTCTTTAAACATATCTTGTATCTTGTCCCAAGTTTCTTTAGTTTATGTGCACTTGTTTACCTTAACAATCACATAATCTGGTAGGGCACTCACTATGACATCCATTGATTTTGTAATGTTTTATCTTGACTCCTTTGCAACTGCACCTATTGGCGGTGATTTTGGGGCTATATAACTTGTGATGATTGAATCCTAGATATCAGACCCAAGGGCCATCAAATATATCTTCTCATACTCCATATTGTATATTTTGTTCTAGCAAACAAATGAGCTCTATCTATGCAAATACAAATTTATTAGAAGCCATACGTGCTCAAGATAATCCTTCCAATAGTCAAACTATTTATGAAGGAATTTGCTCTAATACCAATTGTTGACTTAATGCTTATATTGAGAGGGGGGGTGAATCAATATAATACTTATTTTTACTTTAGACAATCATTCATTGATTATAAAATAGTAAACACATCTAAACATAAATCATAGCACATAGAACATGTGGAAACTCCTTCAAGAGAAAAACACAAAAGCTTATCTTTATAAATGTATGTAGGCAACAAACTATTGCTACAAATTTTGTAGGACCCAACCTAGTGGAGACACTAATCCCCTTATTTGAGCACCAGCTTAGAAAGATCCATAGGAACCCACCTACTGGAGACAACAATCTTCTTAGTTGAATACCAACTTAGCAAGATCTGCAGGCACCAATCTACTAGAGGAACATGTATAATAATGTTGATATAATCACCTAAAATTTTTCCTTATAATAAACCCTATATCAGCCATCAAAACTATCATATTATCACCTCAAATTTGTGTCATCCTTACATCAAACCTATGTATTGTCACTCAATCACCTTCAAATCAGCCCCAAAATCAGCCGTACGTTAGTCCTGTATACTGTCACATAATCACCTTCAAATATTCTCCAAAATCATCCTTTAAAACATCTTCAAAACTATCACAATATCACCTTGAAATCTACTCCAAGATTAGCCTTGCATTAGCCTTTAAAATAATCTTTAAATAGTCACAAGATCATCTTCAAATATTCCATACTCACCTAGAAAGATGTGCCATACTTACATTTTTAAATTTCCCTTGAAAACCAAGAAATAT
>LPNX011182025.1:0-97673 GCA_001517045.1 Pseudotsuga menziesii | reverse complement strand
CTTACCCCCCCCCCCCCCCCCCCCTTTATATTTATCTATAATATTTTTAAGTCACCCTTTTGGGACGACCTAATATTGTTCAATATCTTGGTAGGACCGACCTAACACTATGAAAGGGATATTTTAACACTTAGTATATCCACATTCCTATGGAGTTAGAGGAAGTTCCTTACATTATTGGAAAGGTCTCGGAATAATCTTTTCAACAATATATCATATACTCCCATCTAAGCTAGGTATTCAAATAAAAAAGACCTTCAAAGATAATGTATCCAAACTAGGCATCAAATGTCCAAAAATGACCATTTGCAATTTCCTCATGGCTTTGATGTCAATAACACATTATTTCCAACAATATTCATCTTGCAACCTGCAGTATCCTCTTGTATTTTACATCAATGACAACAATACTTCCAACATAGACAACCAAACAAGTTTTGGGATGGTTTTCTAAAATTTGAAATCCACTAGAAAATGGAAGGCTTTGAGGTAGGGATGTGACAAGTTATGAGCATTGAAGACAATACCATCGTACAAGTAAGTCATGCATTGGTGCTTCTGTGGTATCACACACTGTAAATGATTTGTAAATCAACTTATTGTTCAATAATTATAACCCTACCTTGGTGCATCTGATAGTATGGTACACCGATGCATTTGTGTAAATGAAGAATACCATGAAATAATTCTAAAATTATCTAGGATGGTGCACTAGTTGGATAAATGCCACAAGGTGGTTATGAAATACCCATGCACTGTGAAATGTTTGGATTTTTTTTTGAAAAAAAATGCTATAGTTTTTTTTTCAATAGTTGGAACTAGTAGTGTGCCTTATATACATTTGCACTAGTGTGGTTTGTGGAACTAAACGCCCTAGGTACATTATAATTTTATTTAAGAAATAGATATATTATATTATTAAATATTTTAGCTTACTTCTATTATCTAACAATTTAGATGCATAGGTGCACTCTCCTATCTATAACACATGGTTTAGTTGTAAGGACATAGAATTCAATGTGTAATGAATAATGACACATCGATGAATGCATATTCATTCAATGCATTGTTATTTTTTAGATTTTTTTTAAAAATAAAATCCTATATATATTTATTAACGATTATTTAACATAATCCATTGTGTTTTACATTGTAATTTCTTGGTGTGTTGTGTCATGTTAGATGCACTGATAAGTGATTTTATCAAATACAAATAAACTTATTCTTTCCTCTAGTGATGGGGATTTTTAACGTTTCATGCATGTGATATTTGATGCATTCACGTGTCTTATATGTTGATGCACCAATGCATTAGTACACTTCATAAGCATTGAAAAAACCTTTTCTAAAACATTCAGGAATACCTCATTCTAGGAGCAACTTCTTGACCATGACAAAAATTTAATCAAACAACTTTCCTTGAGGTACTTTCTTGACTTCTTCCAAAACTATGGTTAAATATTATGATGCTTTGTCACAATTTATAAAGCATAGCTTCAACCACCCCTTCAAACCATAAATCAATGCACGTGTGAGTTCATATTCAAAGGTTCACAACTTCAATAAAATATCAACATTCTGGTTGAGATCTACCTATTGTCTCCATTGGTGAGGCGATTTAGCTAATATTTTCATTTATTCATACATAATCACAAGAAATTTAGTCCATAATATTTAATGCTCCTGTTCAAAGAGGTACATCTACTTAATTTTTTACGATTATTGTAATCCTCCCTTGACCACCATAGTCTAAATGTCAGCTTCCTAGCTTAGGAATATATTGCCACTTCATTGGTTCCATGGAGAAGTTATCTGGGGCCGACCTACCACTTGATGCGAACTCATGCTTGAGTTTAAGATCTCTAGAGACCAATCCCTAGATTTTTGGAGCTCACACTAAGTCATGGGAGTCCCACCATCAATTCACCCTAGTCTATGTTGAGTTATGCTCCGATGGGCCACATTCAGTTCACCTTTAGTTAGCCTAGTTCCACTTTTGCATGATTTAAGGAGTCAAGCACCTTTTCTCATCTACCTTGGTCAGTTAACTGATTGTGAGGTGTTTCAATTATCTTGAGTTACATTAGTGAGCCTCCCGTGGTCATTTTTCCATAGTTAGTGATGTCTAGAGTCAGTACAAGTCATGGGATTCAAATAAATCCTAGAGGATTCAAATTCTCTCTATTGTATCATGGATGTATTTCATACAGTTTAATGATTATTCAATTATGGTTATGGTGTCAAATTCTTGCCTGTGATCTGAATAATTTCACCATGATCGTTTGGAAATTCTTGCACTAAAATTATTCCTCATTGATTCTTCTGTGATTGTGAGGTTCAATCCATATTGATGATCCTAGAGTCTTGCTAATTTTACATAGTATCATAGCTTGATCAACCATTTTTCAATCCTTAAATACTTCCGTTGATCCACCATAAGCAACTTGGTTCCACATAAATCCTAGTATCTTTGCATTGCTCCCTATGTATTTATCCAAAGAAGTCTAGCGAGGTGTGAAGCACCATGATAATGTGCTCATGTCAAATTAGAGAGTGACTAAGTTGGTTTACATTTGAGTTGAAAGTTTTATGCAGGTTATTTGAAGAATTCAAAACAATTGTATTGCTTTTGAAGCTACAAAACAAAGAATTCAACAACCTTGACACCAAGGATCCTCACACCCTTCAATTACCCAGATGGGAGGGGATATATGCAGATTATGTTACACAACAAAGGTCTGTACAGGGTCACAATGTGAAAGGAGGTCGAACCCCAACATCCTTTAGAGAAATCGTAGAACCTGAACAAATTGGATGAAGGCTATGGTTTCATGTGCATTCATATCTCCAAGGAGTTACTCATCCACATTGATGGATTAAAAACACCGAGGGAAGTATGGTAGAAGCTTGAATCATTGTTTAGAAATCAAGATGAGACAAGAGGACACATTTTGGAGAATGAGTTGATTTCTCTTCAAACCAGCAGTTTTGAAATGATCCAACAATTCTTCTCCAAGTTCAAGTATTTGGTCATGTTGTGCAAGCAGTGTGGAATTAACAAGAAGCATGAGCAATTGGTATTCTCCATTATAAACAAGCTTGGACCAGAATTTTTAGTATTTGTGTCCACCTTCCACTTTGGGATACTAACAAACCCAAACTGGCGAATTCCCTCACTTGATGCATTCAATGAATCCCTCATTTAAGAACAAGACACGTTGATCCAAATGGGAGCCCTCAAAGCCTCCAAGAATCAATCTCTTTTGGTTGGGGAGACCAAGAATGCGCAAGCTAAAGGGAGACAAAAGGGGAAGGACAAAAATAACATTGAAACCAAACCAAAGGAGAGGAAATATCCTTCAGATGGAGCCTCTGGTTCTAAGAAGGATAAGAATAAGAGGTTTGAAAAGACCAAGTGTCCATATTGCAAGAGAGGAAACCATCTAGAGAACCTACGTATGAAGAAAACAATGGATCAGATGCCAATAATTCTTGAACATCATAATATTTCCATCCCTTAAGGCACAAGGAAGATTGATTCTAAAAGAAAGACTCAAGATCATGAGAGATGCCATGCACTGAAGGCTAGATTCTCATAATCACAAGCCTTCCTCATTTATTCAGGAGCCTCCAACCACATGGTTTCCTCCAAAGAATTGTTTTCTTCTCTAGATCTCACTGGTGGTCCTAACATACACATGGGAGACGAATCTCAAATCCTAGATGTTGGGAAGGGTTCAGTTCAATTTGAGCATGGAGTGTTCAATAATGTCCTATATGTGCCATCCTTGGTACCTAATATGTTTTCTTTATATCAAATGAGCCATACATGTTCACCAAAGTGAGTTGTATTTGAACTTGACACAGTTGAGATATCAGAAATCTCTATTTGGAAGATGATAGTAAAAGGAGCTGGAAACCATGCCTTCAAGGCATATGCGTTCTCACATTTTTTTCCATACTCACACCAAAGTTCCCTATTGACTCATGCTAATGAAACAAGTAGAATCTGGCATGAGAGATTTAACCATTTGAATTTAAAATACCTCCAACAACTACACAATGAATAAATGGTTGAGGGATCATAAAGTCATATCAAGGTGCCTGCAATGGCTGCTTGGTAGGTAAGCCCCTAGAGTGAAGGTATGGAGTTGGGAAGGAAAGAAGAAGTGCCTCTACACTTGATTTGGTACACAATAATGTCTTCGGACCAATGCTTACAACATCCATGAATGGATTAAGATACTTTTTGACCTTCGTTAATGGCTATTCCAGGTATCGTTGGATCTACTTTCTTAAGAAGAAGTCTTAGGTGTCTGAAACCTTCAAAGTTTTAAAATCCTTAGTTGAGAACACTCTTGGGAAGAATATCAAAGCACTCATATCAGACAATGGAGGAGAGTGCATAAAAAGAGAGTTTTAGTAGTTGTGTGCTTTAGAAGGTATTCAGATGCAACATTAAGTCCCATACAAACCACAACAAAATGGTGTATATGAGAGGAAGAAACGGTGATTGAAAGAGATGGATACCTTCCTTCTTGAAGAAAGAGATATTCCACCATATATGTGGGATGAAGCAATGAACTGTGCTTCATACATACAGAACATAGTACCTCACAAGTCAATGGTTGGGGTCACTCCATTTGTAGAACTGATGGTACATAAGCTTAATGTCTCACATTTGAGGGTTTTTGGCTCCAAAACATGGGCTAGAATTCCATTTGACAAGAGGAAATCCTTCCAATCGCAAAGTAGTGAATGCATTCTACTAGGATATGCAGATGATGCAAAAGCTTACAAGTTGATGGAGATTGCAACTAGAAGATGCTTCATAGAGTGGAGTGTCCAATTCAATGAAGATCCATTGCATGATCTACAACTAGCTGAAGAGGAAGGTATAAATGCTCAATCTATTCCATTTTCATATGATGATGTTTCTACTGATGTTTCAGATTCAAAGTCCGAACATGAAGATCAAAAGGAACAAGATATTGATATTGAGAATAAATATCAAGCATATCCATATCCAAATCCAAATTCTGCTCCCAATCCAAGGACTAAATGGGCTAAAAAACTCATTGAAGCTGTTGGGAACAAGTTGGGGATCCATCTAACAGAAGGAGAACCAGATCTCAATTCAGGATGAGAACCTTGTGCTTTGTCATACTGATCCACTTCTCCCAAAGAGGTGCTACGTGATGCTAGGGTATGATCCTCAGTCCTACAAAGAGGCTTGACATGATCCAAGGTGGCAGGAAACCATGGATGGTGAATATGATTCACTACAAAACAATAAGATATGGGAGCTTGTTTCCTTACCTCCAGGGATAAATCTTGTCTAGTGAAAATGGATCTACAAAACCAAACTAGTAGTAGATGGATATACTAACAACTACAATGCTCGGTTAATTACAAAGGGGTATTCACAAGTTCATGTATTGGACTACAATGAAACATTCGCCCATATTGCAAGAATGGACTCCATAAGGCTGGTTTTGGCCATTGCAACTTCGAAGAAATGGGAGGTACATCACATGGATGTGAAGAGTGCCTTCCTCCATGGTGACCTAGAAGAAGAGATCTACATGAGACATCCTGAGGGGTACAATGAAGATTCCTCCTTGGTTTGCAAACTAAGGAAATCTTTGTATGGGATCAAGTAAGCCCCAAGGGCATTGTATGCCAAGATGGATGCCTTCTTACTATCACATAAGTTTGAAAGGTGCAAGTATGAATGCAATGTCTACATGCAGTAGAAGGGAGGTTGCTTACTATTGATTGTATTGTATGTGGATGGCTTTCTCATTACTAGTGGTTCAACTGCTTAATTAATGGACATCAAATAAGCCTTGAGCAAGGAGTTCTCCATGACAGATCTAGGGTTGCTAAGGCAGTTTATTGGCCTTGAAGTGAATAAAAAAGCTTCGGGGATCATGATTACTCGGTCCATATATGTAGGTGATTTTCTCAAGAGATTCCATATGGATGATTGCAAAGCAGCATCCTTCCCTTCCTATCTGGCATCAGATTGGAAGAAGGTGGTTCTACACCCTTGGTTGATAATACTCTCTAAAAACAACTGATTGGTAGCTTATTTTACCTTACTCATTCGAGACCATACTTACCATATGTTGTGAGTGTTGTTGCTAGGTTCATGCAGGAGCCACATGAGCTGCATTGGAAGGAAGCAAATCGCATCTTGCATTATGTGCAGGGTACTAGAGAGTTTGGGATTCACTATTCGGTTGGTGCTTAGTTAGATTTGATTGGTTTTATTGATTCAGACTAGGCTGGAGACAGTACTGACAAAAAATCTACTTCAAGGTTTGTGTTCACCTTGGGATTTGGACCAATATGTTGGTCAAGCAAGAAGCAAACAACTCCCTCTCTCGCTTCGGCTGAAGCAGAGTATCAAGGGGATGTAAATGCAATTATTCAAGAAGTTTGGCTACATGGTATTTTGACAGAGTTTGGCATTCACACTGCTCCTTCAACATTCATTTTCTGTGATAGTCAAAGTACAACTTAAATTTACAGTGATCCAGTACATAAGTATCGGACCAAACACATAAAGTCCATACAATACAAAAGATGGCTCATGGCCACATCTCACAAAATAAAAGTCTCATCATCATCATCATCATACATCATCATACAATACAATACAAAAGATGGCTCATGGCCACATCTCACAAAATAAAAGTCTCATGAAGACATACACATTTTTTTTATACATACATGAAAGTTTGGGTTTTGAACTTATTTTTTGTTTCAAGACTTAATCAAAATTAAACATAAAGTTGCTAAATTACATAGTCACCATCAAAACTACACATCCACAAATCATTAAAGATGGGAGAGAAAAGACATATAGAAGATTCTATTGGAATTTATGGTTGTTTTTAAGACCATTTTGGTGGTGTATAAGTTTAATGGACTTTATAACAAGCTCTTAGATGTGTACGTAAGGCATGCCAATAATAATAATTTTCCAAAAGGAATGTAGTTTGGCATGATACGAGAAAATGTGACGTGTACAAACAAAACAGTGGAAAAGGCAATTTTCTTAAAAGCTAATGGTTAAATTTGAGTGGTATTTTGTTTACATCTACGTTTAAAAAAAAATTGATGCGTATAAAGGAAACCTTGAAAAAAGGAATGTTTGGAAAATCACCCCAAGTATCTTTGGAAGGATCTTAAGAAACAAAGCCCACTTTAGTGATTTGTTTGTGTTTGGTCGAGATTTAATGAAAACCAACATTATGAATGATATAGTGTACGAGTATAACAACTTTATGAATGATATAGTGTACGAGTATAACAATATTTTTTATTTTTATGAATTATATAGTGTACGAGTATATGAACATTTGACACCATAAAGTTAGATTCACATAGATATGATAATAATTTTTTGACAAAAATATAATAACATGCACATTCATAGATATAAAGATGTACAAGGGTTAGCTCAATTGGTAAGATGTGTGTACATTTTTTCGGTTTGGGGAGGTCACGGGTTCGAGCCTTGAGTCCTTTGAGGTTAGGCCTTCTGCTAGGATGGTCGATGGTTTACCACCTCTACCATCCACGAATGTGGGGAAGTATTGCTGGGTTTCCCATGGATCTTTCCATTTGAAAAAAAAAAAGATGAACAAATCCTTGGACCTTCATTATTATTCCATCTATAAGGAAAATACATTACAAGAATACAAAATTATATCTTGTTATTACGTATTGTTTTCAATAGAATAAGTGAAAATAAGATTGCAGCTCATAAACTTGGACTTAGACTTGTGCCCATTTGATTGATTTAAGCTCATTTTAGTAGTTTTTTTTGGGTTAAGTTTTTAGGATGGGCACTTTTTTTATTAAAATTATTGGAAATAAAACATAGAGTATGACAATGAAATGGCTAACCTACCATTAGGGAAAACAAGCTAGCTAGTTAAGCCAAAAGTCAAATAAGACTGAGAGATGAGCATTGAAATAAAAGCAAAATTGTATTATATAGGTGAGGCCTATTGAAATAATTGGGAAACCAGATCCTTTTTTGATTAAAATTCTCGTTGTTTACAGTGCACAAAAATATACCAAAATGATTGTTAAACATAAAATATGCCCACCTTCGTGACTCAGAGTAAAAACCTGTTAAAACAAAAGAGCTACCTAGGACTATCCTTTGCAAAAACTGAGAGATGAGTAGTATCAATTTCGTTGTGAGGTTGGGCGCCTACTTGTAGAGGAGTATTGACCGCATTGGCTAGGATGTCCAACTTGTTGTGAATGTTGCTAATGTCTTCCTAGATGGTCATGATAACCATATGGATGCTCACTTGAGTTTGATATTTCCCCATGAGGACAATGCAAAGGAGAATTTTTGGAATCCAATAGGGGTCCAAGCTGAAAGTAGCCCTTGTGATTGCGTCCTCTATTTTGGGCATGCCATTCCATTGGGTTTCATGTGCGTCATTTGAATGAGGCTGAAAACTCATTGTGAGGCCTACCTTCACCTGGTCAATGTCATATATGATGTGCCATGGTGAACCAAAGCTCCAATGGCATTTTCCTTGCACCCCTCCCACAATGACTTCTTCCTCTTTGACATATCATGACGAAACCCTCATTGGGAATACTGGATAATCCATATATCAATGCAGTACTCATATAGAGAAGCAAACAACACTATGTAGAACCTGAAGAGATCAAGATACCATTGTTTATCCATACCATCCTTGTAGACATTGGAGAAGTTGAATTTAAGGTGCTCCGCATGAACCAAGATATGGTGTACCACCATAGTCAGAGCTACAATCCATCCTTCTTAGCAACCATGAATTCTTGAGTGTGAGTTACAACTAGAGTGATGTTAACATCCCACCACAAAACCAAATTAATGTTAGAGAAGTCAGGCCTCCACGTGTCCCTTCATGTCTATATCATGTCCACCTTCACCATTGATAGATGCTCTCTCCACATGTCGATTAGGAGTAGGATAAGACTCCCTTCTCACCCCATCCAAGGGCCTAGGATTTAAGGATATAATACATACATTCTTTTATAAAATTCACTTTATGACTTTTTTTACTAAAGAAAATATATTCCATATTTATAAGTCAAATTGATTTTCTCCATAATAACTATATATAAGGAGTTGAACTCCAATATTATAAATCACACCAATTATTCTTAATATCATATTTTGTTATTTTATGTATCCCTCGTATGTTTAATGATGTAACCTTATATAGGGTATTAAAATAAATTTAAATATATGATAGTTAAAAATAATAATAAGAAATTTAAATTCTTATAATACCCGTGTAATAATAATATATACTTATTATAGAATACACATATTTATAATAATAATATATGGTTATTATAGAATAAACATATTCTAACTTATTAGAGTAATAAATTCCAAAGTGACAATTCACTTTATAATAGTATATTAGATTAATCATAGTTAGTTATATTATATTAATATTATAAATTTAAAACTTATATATATATATATTCAAGATTAAGGAAAACTTGTATTTGTATATAGTGAAGCTAGAGTTGGAGTATATCACCGAGGTCAGTTAATAGCAATAAACCTGGGATGGGGCCATATTGGATGTGAGAAAAATATGCATATTGGCAAGTAGAACTGTCACCGTGGTCACACGAGGCATTAAAGGATGATAACACCTCATGCGAAAGAATATTACAGTTCCCCGAAAGCAATGAATCATAGAATGTAACACCCTGGTTTTGACCCTGTTTTGCATTAACTATATATGATGAGAATATTGTATGGAATCATGGCAAGGAGCTCAAGGCCAAGGCCCCGCCATTGATTGATGTTCTATGTATAGGTGATCAAGGTTGATGCCTACGGTTTATGGTGCTAAGTCAAGCATAGTACATAATTTTGGACATCATATAAATATACAATTTAAATTAAAAACCCACAACCAGCTATGTCAATGCAACAAATAATGAGATGGGGGCATGATTTCCTAAGGAACAGGGAGGGGGTTTTTTTTAAACTTGAGCCATGGGAAAAAAACCATGTGTCAAAAGAAAACACCTAGAAAATGTGTGCCCATTCCCTCATGCACTCATGTTTCATCTTCCCTCACGCTGTGGGGAGTGACGAGACATTTTGATCATCCATCCTTCAACGTTTTTAGTTTTTTTTCCCCTCATTTTTGCATGTGCAGTCCATCATCGGGATTTCACCAAAAAAAAGAACGTTGTGGTCGATTTTTGATCATTCGGGGATTCTGTCCTGTGCATGCACGTTGTGCGTTCGCCTGTTTTGCAGAACCGTGTTTTGTTTGTGTTGTTCACCTGTGGCTGCCATCCTAAGTGTGGTTGTGTAATGGTCGCCTATGTCATAGAGGGAGTGGAAGTCTGTTTTGCTGCGTTAACATTGTGGTTTGCTGTGTGTGCATATTTTTTCCTTGGTCTGAAATGCTCTGGAGTGGAGTTGGATCTGAACTAGCTTGATAAACCTAGTGTAGGAAGGAACCTCACAAATAGATCTAGAGGGTCTGTCTTTCTTCTTTTGCACTCCCTTAACAACACCAGAAGGGAAGGCATAGCCCAAAGGACTATGTAGCAGAGAAAGGGATGCTTCCTTTTGTTGGGTGAGTAGATGTTTTAGGAACCAAGCCCGATCTAGTGTAGGTATCCATAGCTCGGTGGTGGAGCTCACTAGCTTAGCAATTCAAGTTTTCCAGTTCCTTTACATCTTGATAAAGCCATCTGTTAGTTGGCTTGGCTGGTCCTTAATGAGAATGTTGGTTTGACTGACTTCAGTCTGATAAACCTAGTAGTATATTGGCTTGTTTGTCTGTAGCCTAATCAACCCAACTGTGTTGGCTTGGCTTAGTTTGGAGTGTATTCTGGGCTACGTGTGAGCCTATTAGTGTTCCTTATTCCTTGAGGGAATCATGCCCAGCTCGACAGTGGCAGTGTTGCTGAGAGATTGAGGAGCGCACTGGACTATGGTTGGGTGGAAAGTTGCAGCGATGTCACTGGTTGCGGGACAAGCTTCTTTCAAGATAAGTATTTCTTGTGTGCAATCTTTGCAGCTGTATCTTGTTTAATGAATTGTGATGAACAGGTTGAATGCTTTGATGAATATATTTACTTCCACTGTATAATTGCAATTGTATGCATCTGGGTATGTTTACTTTCAATGCATTTCTAAGTTTCATGGTCGGATTGGTGATGGTTTGAATGATCAAATTGGTCCAAGACTCCTATTAGCAGGTTGAATTTCTATAGAAATATCCTTTCCGCAACTTGTGGGATGCGGGACGCGGAAGCGACATTTTGTAAATCCTGTTCGCCGTAGTTTTCCTTCCGCAACTTGCAGGATGTAGGACACAGAAGCGACATTTTGTAAATCCTGTTCGCCGTAGTTTTCCTTCTGCAACTTGTGGGATACAGGATGCGGAAGCGACATTTTGTAAATCCTGTTCACCGTATTTTTCCTTCTGCAACTTGCGGGATGTGGGATGCAGAAGCGCCATTTTGTAAATCCTGTTCTCCACAGTTTTCCTTCCACAACTTTTCTTTCCGCAGTGGTCTATTCCGCATGTGGGATACGGGAGGTGGGACCGCAAATTTGAATTTCCTCAATTCCGCAACTCAAGCTTTCCGTACCGTTGATTTTTGCGGGTTGATTCTCAGTTGTTGATCTATTCCTAGATGTAGAGCAGATTGTGACCATCGATTCTGTTGCAATTTTTCTTCGTCGATTCGATCTCCTCTGATATTTTTCTTCGTAGATTGTCGAATTGATCAATGGTGGACAAGAGGGGACTCGACAGTATGGTATCGGAACATGAATGTTGAGGAGCGTTTCATGGCCATGCCCCATGTTTCAAAGAACGACAAAGATTCCGTAGTAAATAATTAATTCCGCATGATAATCGAGGTATGGGTACGTGACAGAATTCCACAATATATATACTATTATTATATACCCACATATATAATATGCGTGTATATCTTAGTTAGTTAGTAAATAATTAAATAGATTATACTAATATTATATTCATAATAATTATTTTATATCACTATTATAAATTTAAAAGTCAAAAGTCTCTTCTTCTTTTTTTCTTCAATACAAGGATATCTGTCACTTGAGGGCATCATGTCAAGTGTAATCGTGGGCCTCGAATCGGGGTCGGGACAACCACAACCGACCGCCCCAACCAACCTGCCTCAGCGAGGAACCCAAAAGTCCCTTTATATATTCATGCATACATGATTTTATTTTATATTAATATTATATGTTTAAAAATCAAAACACAACCGACCACCCCAACCAACCAACCAACCAACCAACCAACCAACCCACCTCCGTGAGGAACCCAAAAGTCCCTTTATATATTCATGCATACATGATTTTATTTTATATTAATATTATATACATGATTTTATTTTATATTAATATTATATGTTTAAAAATCAAAACGCACTTTATATACTCATGCATATATGACTAGTAGTATGTAATATAAAATATATGGTAGTTAGTTAGTTATTTTATATATAGTTAGTTAGTTTTTAAAGTATATACTTAAAATATTTTTCACTTATATTATAATTATATAATAACAAACAATGAACAAAGAATGCTTTAACTCATAATATATGTGTTAAAGTATTGTAACTTCAAGAGATATTCTATCGTACTTTTGTCGTATTCTCCTTTAGAGATATTATTCGTTCATTCGAAGATATCCTTGATGTAATTGGTCATGCAAAATTCATGAGGTAAACTCTCTATTGTAAGTTGGGGAAATAGTACCCAAAAAATTAATATATAAAATGCATTTTGAGTCTCCCAAGGCGTGGAAATTGAACCCAAGTGATAGATCAATTACACACAAAATTGCTAATTAAACATGCAAAATTCACACAAAAGGAGACTGAAATTGGAGCGTAACTTAATCTTGTATTGAATAAGTGTACATTAGCAAACCATATGAAGTAATAGGCTGCTCAAATATATAATTACATGAGAGATTTGAAAGCACTAGGTTGCTATTCGAATTGGTCAAAAAACAAGCTTAGTAAATCTAGTCAAATCCCCCATAGGTGCAAGAAAAGATTTCTAAATCTATGAAGATGATCACAAATAGGGTAAATCAAGTGGGAAAGCTGATAAGTGATGGAAATACAACTCATTCATGCTTTTTTTGGAGAAAAGGAAGGAGGATGATGTGGGCAAAAACAAGGCAAGTTCTCCTAGACTAGCTTTTCCTTTATGCCTTAAAACTGCTGTAAAGCAAGGAAGCTTTTAGAAAAAGTAGAAATGCGCTTTTAGGAACCAAGAATAAAAGAAGACTTGATAAAATAGTTTCCAAGATGGTGCCAAAGTGCTCCATGACCCATTTTAGCAAGTATTGACTTCTAGGTGCATGTGGAAGCCAGCTAGCATAGAGAGGAATCTAGGAGTCTAGGAATAAGACAAAAATGATTTAATTAATGTCAAATATGGGTAACTATGGCTTGATTATTCTAACACCCCCCCTTAATCCTAACTTTATGATTAAATATTAGAAAAATATAGGGCCTAGCAAGAAGGCTTAGTCACCCTTAACATACTACATGTCCATACAACCAAGGAAAGAGGCAAAAACCCAGTGGGAAAAATCCTCTCTTAAACATGGACATGAAACAAAATTTTGAAAATATTGTCATCAATAATGCTTCACCACATGATCAGCAATCCCCAACAGTTATCGGGGATTACTAAAGGTCTTCTCACAAAACACTTTGGTGAAGATGTCTGCTACTTGCTCTGAATATGCGCAGTAGAGTAGAGCAATGGTACCATCATGCACAAGCTCCCTGATGTAGTGCATATGGATCTCAATGTGCTTGGTTCTCTATCTTTGAACTGAATTAGTGAAAATTCGAATGGTGCCTTGATTTTCACAATATATGACTGTTGAAAACTTTGATTCGAACCCACATTCTCCAAGTATTCCCTGCAACCATATACATTGAGTAGTTGCATTCACAACTCCTCTATACTCTGCCTCTGTAGATGAGAGTGCTATGACACTCTGCTTCTTACTTGACCAACCAATTGGTCCTCCTGCAAGCATGAACACATATCCTGAAGTAGACTTTTGATCTGTGTTGTCACCTACCCATTCATTGTTAGTAAATCCAACTAGCTCTAAGTCAGATTTTGCTTTATAGAAAATCCCATGAGTCCTCGTTTCCTGAATAAAGTTTAGGATCCTCTTAGCTACTATCCAATGGATCTCATGAGGCTGATCCATGTATCTATAAGCCACACTAAATTCATAATATAAGTCAGGTCAAGTATGTGTAAGATAAAGCAAACACCCAATCAACTGCCTATATAGTGTGTTATTTACCATAGGAGAAGAACCTGCTTCCTCAAGCTTAACTCCTAAAAGGAATGGATTCTTGATTGGCTTGAAATATTTCATACTAAACTTGGTGAGAAAATATGAAGCATAATTGGAATGATGAACTTTGATTCCATGTTGGGATTGAGCAATTTCGAGATCCAAGAATTGGCTCAACAACCCCAAATCTGTCATGGAAAATGCATGGTTCATCGCATCCTTCAAGGAGGCAATCTCTTTCTTTGAAATTCCTATAATTAGTAGGCCATCCACATAAAGAAAAATAGTCATTAAGGAACCATGAATCAGCTTCAGATAAACATTAGGATCAGACTTGCATCGAACAAAACTCAGTGACAACAGAAAGCCACCAATCTTGGCATACCAAGCCCTAGAGGCTTGCTTGAGCCCATACAATGATTTCTTTAACCTACACACTAAATATGGATTAGAAACAAACCCTTCATTTTGATGCATATAAATCTCTTCAGTAAGATCTCCATTTAGAAAAGCACACTTCACATCCATGTGATGTACTTCCCATTGCTTCGAAGTTACAATGGTTAGAGCTAGCCTTATGGAGTCCATCTTTGCCACTGGTGCAAAGGTCTCATTGTAATCCATACCATGTACTTGTGAGTAGACCTTGGCTACCAATATTGCCTTATATTTCAAAGGTGAACCATCAGCATCAAACTTAGTTTTGAAGACCCACTTACACTTTACTAGCTTTCTCTTTGAGGGGAGATCAACTAGTTCCCATGTGTTTTTCTTCTGGAGCGAGCTGAATTCTTATTTCATGGATGTTTTCTATATTGGATCATGTGATTCATCTTAATATGTCTGAGGATCAGACTCAATCATCAAATAAAACTTCTCATCAAAGAGTGGATCTTTCACACAAAGGGCACTCTCAAATTGAGATCTAGTCCTCCTAGTGTCACTACGCTTTCCATCTAGTTCCCCAACTACATGAATGGTCCTTGCTTCCCATATTGGTCTTGTAGGGATTTTAGGATCTGCAATTAAATCATCATTATTAGACATATCGGGATCAACAAACTCATTAGTCTCTTCACTTACAATTAGAGGTTGTGGTGATGAAGAGGACACTCCAACTTCAACTGCTACTAAAGGCTCTTCTTCGAAATGAACACTTCTTTCAATGAAAGATTTGTTTATGCTAAAGTTGATAAGCTTGTACCCTTTTGAATCTTCAAAATACCCAACAAATAGGCACTCTTGGATTTGGGGTTGTAAATTCTTCCTCTCTTCAGTTGGAATTCTATCCTAGGCCTTTGATCCAAAAATCTTGAAATGGGTCACATCTGTCTTGTGCCCACTCCAAGCTTCGAAAGGAGTAATACCATCAAGCTGCTTATGTGGCACCTTGTTCTGGATATAGGATTCATAGTTTATAGCCTCATCCCAAAACTTTCGTGGCAAATTTTTAGCCTCCACCATGCAAGTTTCCATCTCCTTCAGTGATTTGTTCTTTCTCTCAGCAACACCATTTTGTTGTGGTGTGTAAGAAATAGAATGATGCATCTGGATACCTACATCTTTGCAATATTGGATGAACTCAAACTTGACATACTCACCACCATTTTCATATCTGAGGATCTTGAGTCTCCTCCCAGATTAGTTCTCAACCAAGGCTCGAAAGACCTTGAAGAGGTCAAAAAATTCAGACTTGTGCTTTAGGAAATAGACCCAACAATACCTGGAAAAATCATCTATGAAGGTGAGTGCATATTTGGCTTGACTCATGGAAACATGAGGAAATGCACCAACAATGTCACCGTGGATCAACTCAAAGGGAGCAAAGGTTCTCTCATGACTAGCTCTCTCATACTTGTGCTCTAAGTGTTTTCCTAGGATACAACCTTGACAGAATCCTTTAGAAAACTTGATCTTTGGTAACCCTATGACCATATATTTATCACTCAAATAAGAAAGATACTTATAATTAATATGTCCAAATCTTTCATGCCAAAGATTTCTTGCTTCATTATCATGAGTAAGAAGAGCATAGGGGTTTGAGTAGGGTAGAAAATAGGAAAACCTGTATACCTTCGAAGTGTGATCAACAACACCTTTTGTTATGACTTTACCATTCGAAATATCTGTGATTTCAACTTCTTTGGGGGAGAATATGACTTTATTTGGAGGCCCAGTGTGGGTCATCTGATACACTGACAATATATTAGAGGCAAGACATAGAACATACAACACATTATTGAACTTACCATGGTCAAGATCAATCCTACCCTTCCCCATACTGTCAATAAGAGAGTTATCTCTCAAAACTATTGGTGGAACTTTCGACATGTCAAGAGAGGAGAAGATATCCCTTGTTGAAACCAGGTGTCTGGAAGCTCCAGAATCAATGGTGAAACTAGGTGAGCTTGAGGTGCCAGCAACCAAAGCATGTACTCTCTCCTTGTCTTCTAAATTTGATCCTCCTTCCCTCTTCTTTGAGAAATCAAGAAAGGAGATGTTGTTCTTCTCTAGGAATTGGGTCAACATGTCAATTTTATTTTTCATAAAAGAGCTCTTAGGATGATAGCCCTTACTGTAGGATGCACACTTGCTCATTTCTCCTTTGTTCTTCTTCTTCTGGAAGTTCTTCTTGGAGCCTGATGGATCCTCTTGAGACTTTGACTTGTCTCTCTTTTGCTCATGTGGATTTTTAGCTTTTTTTCTTCCTTTTTGAATCCCCTTTGAATCTCCAACAACCAAAGCTTGGTCTTTGGAAGGTTTGATGGTGCCCATCATCACCAATTTATCTTGCTCCCGGGTGAGGGATTCCATGAACTAAACAAGATTAGGAATGTTCCAGGTTCGAGCTGTCAATTTAGTGGCATGGGATGTCGAAACATACACTTAATAGTCAAGACCAAGCTTAGAGAGTACGGTTAGGACTAGTTTCTCTTCCTTCTTTTCGATCCCACATTGTTTTAATTGCAAAACAAGGGCCTTAAATGTGGTAAAGTAGAGTTGCAATGATTCGAAGCTACTGGAAATCAAGGAGATCAATTCATTCTCTATTTGATGTCCTCTCATCTCATCTGTCTTTCCAAAAATCTCTTCAATCTTCTCCCACACCTCATTAGGAGATGTCAATGAATTAAGGTGAAAGAGGAGGTCTCTTGAAATGCTCAACCACAAAATACCATAGGCCTCATCCCTCCTATTATGCCATTTGATTTTCTATGCAGATGCATTGGGATCTCCCTTAGTATCCATGGTAACCCTATAGAGACCTTTCACTCTCAACAATATGTCCATCTCAGCTATCCATTCGAAGAAATTGAATAGAGTCAAGATGATCCTTTGAGATTGATCCATATCTCAGCACATGTGCCCTTCAGTTAGTAGAATGTGCTCACAGTCAGTGATGTCGAACCTGCAATAACAATTTTGAAGGGGATAAATTGATCTACAAAGGCTCTAATACCATGTGGAAATTTAACCCAAGTGATAGATCAATTACACTCACAAAATTGCTAATCAAACATGCAAAATTCAACAAAAGGAGATTGAAATTGGAGCATAACTTAATACTGTATTGAATAAGTGTACATTAGCCAACCATATGAATTAATAGGCTTCCCAAATATATAATTACATGAGATATTCTAAAGCACTAGGTTTCTATTCGAATTGGTCAAAAAGTAGGCTTACTAAATCTAGTCAAATCCCCCATAGGTGCAATAAAAGCTTCCCAAATCTATGAAGATGCTCACGAATAGGATAAAGCAAGTGGGAAAGCTGATAAGTGATGGAAAGACAACTCATTCATGCTTTTTTTGGGGGAAAAGGAAGGAGGATGATGTGGGAAAAAAACAAGGCTATTTTCCTAGACTAACTTTTGCTTTTCTCCAAAAAAAAGCGATGTGGGAAAAAAACAAGGCTATTTTCCTAGACTAGCTTTTCCTTTATGCCTTAAAATTGTTGTAAAGCAAGGAAGCTTTTAGAAAAAGTAGAACTTTGATTTTCAGAACTGGGAATAAAAGAAAACTTTCTAAAATAGTTTCTAGGATGATTCCAAATTGCTCCATGACCCATTTGATCAAGTATTTGACTTCTAGTTGCATGTGAAAGCCAACTAGCATAGAGAGGAATCTATGAGTCTAGGAATAAGACAAAAATGATTTAATTAATGTAAAATATGGGTAATTATGGGTTGATTATTCTAACACAAGGTAGGTTGGCCCTGATTAGGTAACTTGGCTGACCTAGTTAGTTATTTGAGGCACTCACCTAATGAATATAAATAGGCGAGTCACCTCTCTCATTCTCACACACCTGACACTCAAGTATTGCGCTGGAGAGAGAGATAAAGAGTCTACTATGGAAGATGAGAAACTATTTTTGTTGCTAGGGTTTTACACCATGCTTGGTCAAATTCTATACTGAGGAATTTTTGCAGGGTTTTCTCCTTTGTGGTTTCCCCGAGGAAAATATTTATGTTCTCTTGTGTTGTGCTTTTCTTTCTTTCGGTGACCCTTTGCTTATGGTTATGATGTTATGATGCTAAATGTTTTATATATTGTATAACCATTAAAAATATAACATGGTATCAGAGTCACCCTGAAAGAAGTCTTTGTGCAATCGAAATATTGCTACAGCTACAACTATTGAAGATTAGGGTTTTATGCTTGAAAAACTCTAGAAGGCAAAAACTAGTCATTTTGGAATTTTTGTTATAACTCAAGTTTGGCTAAGGAAAAGGAGCTGAAACTTTGAAAAGTTGAGGATGAAATACTTTTGTACCTTTTGTGAAGTTTTTAGCCTCATATTCTCTATAATATAGGAGGTATGATTCCTCCAACTCAGGGTTCCAACCTCTCCCAGAATTGAGCCTTAAACAGGTGACCTAGGGATAATAGCTATATCTCGGGCTAGGAATGTCCAAATGAAATTTCACAAGATGTTTCAAATAAGGAATTTTTTTTTGTTTCTGTGGTAAATTTTCCAGACCTTGAAGGTGAAACAATGGCATGTGGAAGTCTGTACAAGTTTTATATGCTGAACTGTCCTGAAATAAGTCACCTTAGGAAACTTCGCATATGCCCTACCTGGTGAATCCAATTATGCTCTAACCTATGGGGTTGGAAAGAAGATAGACCTTGATACCTCAGAACGAAGTTGCAGAGCTTGATGAACATAAAATTTGGAGCTATAGCAGAAACAATATTAGTTAATTATGTAGAAGAAACTAGAGAAAAAATAGGGCTTCCTGTTCTGGGCACTTCCCTCCAGCAATTAGTTGAAGAAGGAGGACCATAAAAATCACCCTAGGAGGGGACATATTTTTATGTAAGAATTTTCTCATTTTTTGGACATTCAATTTTTGACCTAACACTGCTACCGGAGAAAACTAGGGCATCAGATATTTTGTAGTTTTGTCCACAGTTTTGGGAAAATAAGTATGATGCTCAGCTCACCTTGAGGAGGCGCATATTTCCATCCAATTAGATATCAAGGATACACAAGTTGAAAAATTAGGGTTTCTATGTCAAACACTAGGTCCACTAGAAGTAGTCTTCCAAAATATCTTTTAAGCAAGCATCAAGTTGAAACAATCTCACTCGTAAGTTCTATTCTCTCTATTTCCATTTGAGGTTCTCTTTTTTATCATGATGACAAATAGCACCAAGCCTTAGGACAAGATTAAAAGAGTCAAGAACTTCTAAGCATGGAATTATAGAGTGCTTCTCATACTTGAAGAAGAATGACATGGATAGCTATGTCAAAGAATAAGCTGCAAATCCAAATGAAGATGAAGTCGAAGCAAAGAAAAATAAGGACCTAGTGAAAAAAACAATGAGTATTTTTGTCTCCATTGGATCTCACATGTATAATCCTTGAAGAGTCCCAAGGATATGTTCGATGAAATGAACATCTTGTACGAATATGACCTTGAGAAATCAACTCAAGGGTGTGAAGGTGAAATGTTAGAAAACATTCAAGGTTACCTCACAAGGAGATATTAGGTCAAGGAGCAATTAGAATCCATTGAAGACAATGTCAAAGAAGCAGAAGCATATATTACAACTTTTGAATGGTATTCCAAGTTCAGTCAAGAGAGTTGTTATAGTAGAAAGATCACCTATGGAGGAATGAACATAAGAAGAATATCGATTGATGGAAAAATAATAAGAGATGAAAATCAATACCTAACAACTCATGCCAAGCATAGAAAGAACAAAGACCATTATTTCAAAGAATAAAAGGACATCTTACGGCTCAATAGTTTAGTTGTGATAAGAAAGGACACTTAGCAAAAGAATGTCTAGAAGTACCAGTCGATCATACATAATGATTTTTGGATATGAGTTCGAGACATGAAGGGAAGTTTTGTAAAGTATTCCAAGTAGATCCACAAGATCAAGTATACCGCAGATCGAATTATCGAAATATACGAAGCAAGGTTCATGGTTTATTTTACAAAGAGAGAGTTGATTATGGAAAGACACTACTTTAGGGGCTAGAAACACCTCTTAAGTAGTGGATATTACACTAGACAGTTGGTGTAATCAAAGTAGAAGAACATATTGAGCAACCTATACGGTTTGAGACTCTCTACATAGAACCACCTATGCACATGAGGATTTGTACAAGCTGAGTAGGCACCCATGGGATAACACATACAATTACATGAAGAGGTTGAGGATCAACTAGAGTGATGATCCCAAAATTTACTATAAGGTTGAAGTTAGAGGCCTACAAAGGACGAGAATCTCATAGATGGGTGCAAGAGAAACCTTGAAACAAAGTTTGAGATGGAGGATCTTGATATCTAGTGACCTTGACAGGTGACATAGATGGATACAAAGAATATTAGTAGTAAAGGAGGCTACCTGTCACTCCAATGTCCTGATGCAGAGAGTACAATATGTAGAGGGAGGATGGTTCTCAACCTCGGAGGGAGTGACTATGATAGATATCAAAGTTCAAGAATATTGACATGATTCTTGGGATTAGAGGTATGATGAAATCCATAGGAAATTTTCCTCATCCAAGTAAAATATGCAGAGAAAATGTGTGGTACCTAAAGGGTACTCAAGAGATATGATTGAGTTGGTAGTGCTACGAACAAAAAGATCACTCCAACATATTACAGAAAGTGGAGTGTTTCTCTTAGTGAAACCAAGGATGAATATATTGCAGTTGAGAATAAAGAAAGTAAAGATTACTCAAGTAATGAGGAATATGATCCAGAAGAATTGTACCGATGAAGATGAAGATTATACTCTTATCTGGTTCATCATTGGATAAGAAGGGATGCACTGGTAGGACAAACATACACATGTGATCTATGGTGTAAGAATACTTGCTCAGTATTTATGAACATGAGAAAGATAGGAACAGGTCCTCATAATTAAACGATGAAGTTAAACACATTGGCATAGACTCCAGTAATTCAAGAAGACAGAGATCAAGATCGAGTCTACCAAACAAACAAAAGAGAAGTATTTGAATTGTCAATTCCTATATATCTAGTTGTTCAAGATGTGTACATAGATATGTTTCTAGATTCAGGAAATGTATTATGCATACTAGAATATTTGTAGTTTACTACTAATATGCAGGTGATGGGTAGGTGGCTTATGTTGTTGTACAACATTCCATTGCTACTTATCTAGAATGAATCCCCCTTGTTGACATAATATCTCTGTAAGATGGAAGGCATCTAGAAAGTTACTGTATGTATATGGGATATAGATGATTGTTGCATTAGTAGGAAATAGCTGGATGACATATATCTTTATGCATAATAATTTGTCATTATGAATAGTTAGGAAATGTTTATAATCATGCAACTGTATTTGACTTGTAGGAAGGATTGTATGCAATCATCTACAAGAGAAGAAATTATGAAGTTGCAGATTTACGATACAGTTGTGGATGTACAATAGAAGATTGATGCAACTACAGACGTACAAAAGAAGAATGATGCAAGTTGTGAATGTGCGATGCAGTTGCAGATGTACAAGAAGAGAATATTAAAGAACAAGTTGCAGAAGGGAGATGTAAAGCTCAAGTATGTTCCTACAGAGGAACAAGTAGTAGATATGTCGACTAAGCCTTTGTCTTGTGTAAATTTTGAATACTTTTGAAACAAAATTGGTGTAGTCTGAAAGGACCTCTCTCGGAAGAGGAAGTGAGGGTAGATGGAAGAAGGATGTAGTGGTGGTAGCTCAGTCTAGGGTAGGGTAAGTCTGTCTAGGATTGTTTTCCCGAAAGGGTTAGTAAGGAATATGAGTCCTGTTGATCCTAGGGGTATTAGTATGTCTTGCTAGATCAGTTTAACCCCAGTGGGTTTGTAATCCAGGACAAGACTTGTTGGTCCCCAGGAATATCCATCTGTATAACTAGGCTTGTTGGATCAAAAGGGTTCGTAAGTTAGAAAAAATGCCTATATGGATCTACTAGAGAACTCACTGTGAAGTTGTTTCAAGATAGTTAGAGTGAAAGATGTTTGCTTCACAATTGTTATACCGATGATTGCTGAGATGATAGTTTCAATATTGGTATATTGATGAGTGCTTCAATATTGTTATATTACTGATTGTTGAGATGGTTGCTTCAATACTATTATACTGATGATTGATGAGATGTGTGCTTTAATATTGTTATACTGATGATAGTTGAGATGAATTTTTTTAGTATTGATTATACTGATGGTTGTTGAGATACTTTCAGTGTTGTTACATTGATGATTTATGATTGTTGAGATAGTTTCAGTGTTGTTACACTGTTGATTGTTAAGATGATTGCTGAGATAAGTTTCCGTATTCTCATACTGATGATTGTTGATTGTTGAGATGATTGCTGGGATAGTTTCAGTATTGTTATACTTGTTAACCCAAAAAATCCCTCACTCATCTCTCCATGACCTACACAACCCAAGGACACCACTTCACGACTCTCATATCACTCCATTAGACCCCCACAACCTCAAAAAGGATTAAGAATGAAGAAAAGGGCTTAAAAACCCCAAAAAGGAGCCTAAAATACTCTCCTAGGAGCTAAAGCCCCCAAAATGGGATAAAACCCTAAAAGGAGCTAAATTTAGGGAGAAAGGGGCTAAAGCCCTGACCAAGGGCTTAAAACCCTAAAAGTCCCCAAAAAATCTATAAAAGGAGGGTGGGGGGTCACTCTCAAAGACATACCTTTATTGCATACTGTTATGCTGCTCNCCACCCACATCCCTCTCTCCTCCATCCATTCTCCCCATTGAGCCATAGCTCCTCATCCATTGTTGAGTGAGATAGGGAGGTGCTTCCTTCCAGCCATGGCATGGTGGTCCATTTCACCAAAGGAGGTATAATATTGTTTTTTGTTTGTTTGCAGGTTTGTCTGTTAACATGTTTTGCAGGTTTGTTTTTGCTTAATAGTTGTTTGCAGGTAGCCAAGGTGAAGCCCTAACATTGTCTGCAGAGGGGCTCACGACCACTATTTTTTTATGTCTTTGATTTCTGTCCATTCCACTTTCTTTTCAGCATTTTCACATGTAGGAACCTACCCTTCTGTACTATAGACAGAAGGGAGCCATTCCTACCCCTGTAGCAAGGAGAAATCCCTGCTACAGAACTAGCGACCATACCAGGTCGATCCCATAGGATCCCTGGTCCAGATCTTTAAAATTTCAAGTTTTTTCAATTTATGCCTTAGTTTTCTAAATTTCCTGTCAGATCTAGGTTAAATCTATTTTATTTCCTATTTTTATTATTGCCAAAGCCTCTGCAAGGCAAATCTGAGTCTATTTGGCCACAATATAGGTTACTATCGGCTAGATTTGACTCAGGATCAGAAAACCCCAAATTCGGGACAGGTTGCACTTATCAGGCCTGAACAGGGGATGAGGTTGCTCTTTTTGGCCTAACAGGAATGACCAGGTCACCCTTAAACCCCTGAAATGTGCGACTTCACCCAGAAGCACAACCTGCTTCTGTCCGTGGAATCTGTGTGACCCCCTCGCTCGTTTCTGGAAAAATTTCATGACCTCCTTGCCGAAACTGACCCGAAACGTGCGGTATGTCAATCAGAGGTTAAATTTCAGTTTAATAGGGACTATCAGTGTGGCTCAGCCACCTCTGTCCAGTACAGTAGGTCAATTTTAGTTTCTATTCCAATTTACTGCAATTTCCTGTACAAACAATGTGTAAATTCCAAACAAATTTTAATGGCTTAATGAATGTAGCTTAACTAAAATAGACAATAAAATTAACAGTCTTGCTCACCCTTCCTCCTCTACCCAGTCATCACCCTCCGGGGTATTCTGGGATATGATGAAGGGAAAGCTCATATAGTCCTAGGCCCTTCACTGAATATTGTTCTAAACCATTAAAAATGGACGACCTGGGAGGTAGAGTGGGTAGAGAAGGAGGGCTTCTCACGACGCTAAGCATCCTCCCTGTTGACCAACCTTGCATTCGGGAGGTGACCTGTGGATCTACGGATGGGATTAGTCCCATTGTGTTGAGATCCCAACACCTTCTCTTCGTTGAAGAGGAATATAGGTGTAAGGTAGTCATCTAGTTAGGCCATCAACATTCAGGGTTAAAAAATGTATTTGTTTACAAATTTCTGATTATTCACTGCATGGACAACAATGATATGAACTCTGCTACAATATGATGAATTCATAGATAATTTGTATCGACTCGATACCAAAAAGATAGAAAAACAAATACACCATACCAAGTAATCAACCCAACTCAGTTCATGACGCTGAGAAAGCCTTAAAATCTATCAATTTACACTAAGTTCAAACAAATTTGCAGTCTTTGAGGACATAAGTCCCTGACTGTTTCAACCGTGGGAAGCACTTGGGCTTATCGCAAAAACTCATTGTGAGGAGTACCACGGGAACCCCAAAGTAGCTGGCTGCTGAGAGGAATTGCCAAGTGAAATGGGCAACGACCCCCACCGATTGAGTAGAAACGTCCATGAGGAAAAAGCCAAGCACTACCTTCTGGTAGTCTTGGTGGTCGAGTGACCACCTACAGCCAATAGGAAGCCATTGAAATAGGGGTCCAAACATCATTCCCACCAGTTTGATAAACATCTAACGCAATTGATCCCCCATGCTCTTCCTCACGCCCAAGAGGCGAACCACCACCATTCGGGACATTGAACCGACACCATCGAGCCTATTCTCAATGACCTCGTATACCATTAGAAGGCCACACAGCCTTTGATTCAGATTTAGACCCACATCAGTCTGAACCAGACCTCCACACAACACCATCAAGCCCCATGGCTGGTGCAAATCCAGATCCATTTTCTGGCATAACCATAGCAAGTGGACCCACGTCCACACCACAACCTGTCACCAATAACCCTACAGGTGGCCCAAGCACAGTCATGCAAACTGTCATCAGTCAACTGCCACCACCTATAGTGACCAGCCAAACTAGCCCATCTACAACACAGGGGGGTAGTGGCCCTTCCACATACAGTGCCCCTCCTGCCACACAGGGGGGTAGTGGACCTTCCACTTATGTTGCCCCTACTGTCATACATGGGGAAAATGTCCCTGCCACCCATACTGTCCCCCCCACAACACTTGGGGGGGCATTTTCCCATCCACAATGGTGCCACCGCAAGTACCCCCAGCTATGCAGTTGCATTATGCACCTGCAAATCCCGCCACCATCGTAGCTCCATCCCACATCAACCTGGGGTCAAACCTACCTTTCATGGCTTGTCTTAACTTGCCTGATTTGGCATGGTTAACAAACGACCCCATCTGCCATCAAGATTTCTGGCCACCCATGCCAACCAAGCTGCCATTAGACATTCCCAAGTTTGAAGGCAAAGTAGGGGAATGTCCCCAAAACCACACAATGACATTCCATCTAAGGTGCTCGTCAAACAACATCGTAGTTGATTCCATCAGACTGAGGCTATTCCAACGCACCCTTACAGGTGCTGTAGCCAAATGGTACATTGAGCTGCCACAAGCCAAGTACCCTGATTTCAACTCCCTAGATTTCATGTTCCTACAATATTTCCAACTCCCTGTCAGATATGACGATGGGGTGGAGATCCTTCTATCCCACTGTCAGAACACCACCACTCATATAACTGACCACAACCATGAGTGGTGGCAACGCCGTAGCTTATGTGAAATCCAACTTGATGACAGGATCTTCTTGGATTGGTTCCTCAAGACCTTGCTCCCACTCATAGCAAAGGATGTCGCATCCGAACATCCTTAATCCGAAGAAGAGGCCATACTGAAAGCCCAACAATTTGACCTGATCTACGCTTAGTCTAGATACTTGTATACCGTCATCCCAGACGCTCCTCGTGCAAGAACCTATTACTGCGATGCACCAGGGACATCCCATGCTGTAGATGGAATCATAAGATCAGTCTCTCAATAGCCAAAACACCGACCGACACCACCTGCAGTTCCATCACAACCAAGCAACACTGTTAATGTTACTTACCAAAACCAAGCTCCGGACTACGCTAGAATGATGTCCCAGTCCAGAGCAAAACCTTCCTACGCAAAATTTGTGCCACCGTAGTAGGCTTAGGCCATGGCTTGGCCTACATAGCAGTATGTGGGGAAAATTCCCACATTTGTGGCACCACCTCCCACTCAAATCTACTATGCACCGCCAGTGCAAGCAGTTCAATCCCCTACCCCTGCTCAACCTGCTCTGTTGGGACAAATATTTGCACAACAAAACCATCCCAACCAGCCTGACCCCAACAATCAATAAGGGCAAGCTTAGAATAATCGACCCTAGAACCAATCCAATACCCAACCACAGGGAGGCGGTCAACAACCAAAGCCTCCCAACAATGCTGCAGCAAACTGATCCGCCCAAACCCCCCCACAACAAAATGCACCAAGACGCAATGCCCTATTGCGCACAAACCAACCATGCATACTATGTGATGTTTATGGGCACTACACATTCGAGTGTCCCCTCATGGGTCGAGCTAAGCAGGCCATTCAGAATGAGGTTCAACAGGCCACCAACGCTGCAAATCAAGTCCAACCCAACCCAGCACCATAAGGACCTCCTCCTATGGTGCTTCAAAAGCCGCTACCAGTCCAAGGGTTGGTGGAAACCGCACTCCCTCCCCAACCCAATCTCAATGCTCCGGGGGCACCTTCCACGGTCGAAACAGGTGTTCACCATCTGCTAGCCATGACGACTGAAGAGGTCAACATGAAAACCAGATGGAATCAGTATGGTACCACCACTGAACCCGCTAACACATCAGCAGCATCAATGCCCAAAATAGTCAACCTACCTCTTCAGTTACCCCCATTCCCATGCCCCCCTGTATGTAGGATTGCCAATAACGCCACGGCTATAGCTGCAGTCAACTATAGCATTGTGGATGATTTGGCCCAAAAGACAAACACCATGTCTGCTCTTGAGGTACTTAAAACATGCCCAACGCAGTGGAAAGCCTTACTAGCCACCCTTGGGGCGGTAGACCCCTCCGACTCCAATTTGATCACATTCGACATGGAGAACGGAGAACCACTCATGCCATCCACCATCGCCTTCCAAATACCAGTGTCTATCTGGAACCTGGTTGTGCACCAGTGCATAGTGGATGAGGGGGAAGCCACGTGCGTTATGTCCACCCTAGTTTGGTAGAAACTCGGATCACCAATTCTGCAACCATCCTCCACAACTCTGCGGGCTTATGATGGAGATCCCACTAAAGCCCAAGGAATCCTCCCCCATGTCCCCATGACATTAGCCGAGAAGATAGTGTTGATCGACATAGAGGTTGTCAATGCTCAACTGGACTATAACCTTCTCCTCGGAAGAATTTATATGTACACCATGAGAGTGGTCACATCAACTATCTTCCGTCTCATGATGTTCCCTCACAAAGAGAAGATCGTGATGGTTGATCAACTCACTTATCATGATCTGCAAGGGTTAACGCAACCCACCAATGTTATCCTTACCATCACCACTATTGAGCCACAAGGGACGACTACATATGCTAATGTCATCTTTGCAATCAACACTATGGTTGACAACACACCAGACTAGCCATTGTTGAATGTGGGCCCTGGGTTGTTTTCCGATCCCACCATGATGGCTCCTTTCCCCTTAGTGTCACCGCCACCGACACAAAATGAGACTATGGACTTGTGCATGGTCTCATCCAGCACCGCTGCACCCAAACAACAACCGCAGCCGCAGCCCCAACCACAACCACAACATCATCCGCAACTGCAACACCAATAGCAGCCGTAACACCACCCACAGCAGCAACATTTAGCGTAGTCATAGCTACAATCGCATGCCCACATGCAACCGCTAGGGAGTTATCTAGGCTCATCTCTAGTCCATACGATTCCCTTCCTCTTCCCCCCGCCTGGTGTCATGAGCAAGCTGGTAATGACCACCTTAAGCCTACCCAACTTTACATTGGGAATTCCGGTGTGGTATCTTGATCCATCGATTCAACCAGTAATGCCCCAGGTTGTTTTAACCCCAATGCAACCCCTTGTAGTCGAGCCTCACCCTCCACCTGGTCCGCAAAAGCCATCCACCGCACCCGCACTTGCACCGCCCCACCCGAAAAGGGTCAGGGGCAAGAATGCCAAAGCCACTGCAGAACCGTGACAAGTCCTGTCTTGCGCCGTGTGTGAGCAATAGGGCCATCCAACTTAGAACTATCCTGAGATCCCAATGATCCGTGTGCATTTGGATGCCATGGATACAAACGAAAACATCCCTGTGGTTGAACTCCCAATTGCATCGATAATCGGGAACAAGGCATTGAGAACAAACCATGCTTGCCCACTTTACGGCTTGTATGGCTATTATTCTCACCATTTGCAAGACTTTCCCGAATTTCAAATGGCTCTGGTTGACCTTCGTCAACATTCCCTTGAGTCGAAAATCACCTTGATCGAAGAAGTCCACCCCCCACCACCTTCTTTAGACACCATGTCCATTTACACGATGTCCAGTTCAACTAACCCGCTTATCTCCACCTCCAACGACGGTTCATCAGACCTATCTCTTCATTGCTTCAACAACGATGAGGAGATACTTGAAGCTTTGACCACCCCGGAATACCCATGGGACGACATGCACCATCGCTCATTCTTCCTCCCCAAAGAACTTGTGTCGCAGTCTGGCCAGTTTTCCATGGATACCAAAGATTTCATCCATGGGAAGGTTGACTGGTTCAAGAACCTCATCCCGACACTAGACGCCTTCGAAGAAGGAAACATGGCCAACATTTCACCCACCATCAAAATTGACGTCTCAACCAATTCTGATATTGTTGAAGAAATCATGCTGGGGGCATCTTGATCCCTGGAAGAGGTCGCTTCCTACAAAGATCTCTTCCAAGAATTTCGCGACATCTTCGCTTAGTCTTACACTGAAATGCCTGGCCTAGATCCATCCATCGTGGAACACCACATCGACACATGGCCTGATGTGGCTCATGTGTGCCAAAAGCAATGGCCAATCCACCCTTCCAAAGTGGCCGCGGTTAAAGTCAAAATAGAGAAGCTGCGCACTACCGGCTTCATCTACCCCATTGCATACACCACTTGGGTTTCTAATCCTATTCCTGTGAATAAAAAACAGGGTACCATTCATGTTTGCATATACTTCCACGACCTCAATGGGGCATGTCCCAAAGACAACTTCCCCACACCCTTCATCGATCAGATCATCGATGCATGCGTCGGACATGAGGCCTTTTCCTTCATGGATAGATTTTTCGGCTATAACCAAATCTAGATTAAGAAAGAAGACCATTATAAGACAACATTCACAACCCCATGGGGCACATTCACGTATCGAGTCATGCCCTTTGGCCTAAAAAATGCTGAAGCCACCTTCCAGTGCGCCATGACACACTTCTTCTGTGACCTCGGTCACACCATGTTGGTGTGTCTCGACAACCTCATTACACGGTTGCAGAAGCAAATACAACACATAGACGACTTGCGACAAGTATTCATATGATGTCGCTAGTATAGAATCCACTTGAACCCTTTCAAGTATATCTTCTGTATCCCAACAGGCCGTCTCCTAGGGTTCATTGTGTCACAGAAAGGAGTGACCGCTGACCCCATGGAAGTCCAAACGACCTTCCCTCTAACCTCACCCCTTTAAATGATGACAGTTCAGTTTGTACTATAGTCTTTCCATTTTTTGTTTTACACATTTTTCAAAATTGAGTCTTATGTATCGTTTCCTCTCATTGCTTCAGATGGAGCACACCTCAAACCGGTATATGGGATTCGTAGATGGAGCAAGCAGATGGTCTCCAAACCTTGCCTCGACTGCATGGGTCATCTACTCCCCATCGCACGAGTTGATCCACATCAACGGAATATGCATGGGCACCGCAACCAACAACCAGACTAAATATGATGGTGTCAATGGCCTCTTGGCCACCACTCTCCAGTTAGGAATTCACCATCTCGATGTTTTCTTAGACTCCCAGTTGCTTGTTTCTTAGTTGAACAACTACTATCGAGTACGTGATCGCTGCTTCTTTAGAAAGTACCTGCGCACTAAACAGATGGTTAGAACATTTGAATCCATCACATTCACACATGTTCCTAGAAACCTCAATAGTGTTGCAGATCAAATGGCTAACGATATTCTAAATTGGCACATCCACAACCGCATATAGGAAACATACAACCATAACATCATGCATAATTATGTCTAAAAATACACACACAAGTGCAACAATACATCACATAGACATTTGCATTTCACATCATCATAAAAAGACTCACATAATAAAACCATAAAAGCACATCCATGTGTGTAAAAAATATATAGGTAGATAGATAAGTCGCATGTCCAAAACATGTCCAATACAAAATGAGAAGCCACATATGCTTTCTCAGCAGGATATACATAGCAACACAAAAATCCCTAAGTGCACCAATGCACTAGGGACAACCCCACTAGGCTACTAATTCGACTCAGACTCATCATATGACTCGCTGTCATCATCTTCCTCAGAGGACTCATCCTCTGTAGGAAGATCACGTCTCGTCGCCCGACGAAAGTGATCACAAGCCATAGCCATCTTCCTCATCACACTAGTCCACTCTGGAGGAAGGTTGTGGATAGTGGTAATTATCTCACTACTCAGATGCTACCAGCCATCATCTTTCTTTCTATGTGATTCTTTTTTGGAACCCCATATCTTTCTGCACCTTGGATAATTTATCATACCCAAGCAGGTTTCCTCTTGTGAGGATTCTTCACCTGAGGTGGATCTATAGGTCTTTTTGGTTCTTCAAATTCTCGATATTCTTCTTGAATTTCTTCGTTCATGGTTGTATCATGAATTCTAGGTGCTTCTGCTTCTTTAGGATCTTCAACAGGTCTCTTTCTAGATTTTTTGTAAGCTGTGTCTTTGTCAAATGTCACAGCCCTGCTGATGTCGATCTTCTTGAATCTTGGGAAGTATATTCTGTAAGCCTTCGAGCTTTCAAAGTATCCCACAAATATACCCTTCTATCCTGAAGGATCTAGTTTTGTTCTATTCTCTTTTGGAATGTGTATGTACACTGGACAACCGAATATTTTGAGATGGATGACTTTTGGTTTCTTGCTGGAAAATACTTCTTTAGGTGTCTTATTCTCGAATACTCTGCGTGGAGTATGGTTCTGTACATACACCGTTGTTCTGGAAACTTCTACCCATAGATGCATTGGAAGATCTTAATCATGAAGCATTGCTCTTGCAGCTTCCATGATAGTTCTATTCTTCCTCTCTGCAACCCCATTATGTTGTGGATTATATGGAGTGGATAAATCCCTCTTAATCCTTGATTCTTTGCATAAGTCTTTGAATTCATTTGATGTGAATTCTCTACCATTATCTGATCGAAAGGTCTTGATCTTCTTTTCTGTGTGGTTCTCTATCGAGGCTTTGAATTCCTTAAACTTGCTGAAAACTTCATCTTTGTTCTTCATGAAGTAAATCCATGTTTTCCTAGAAAACTCATCAATGTAAGAAACATAGTATACATACCCGCTTAGTGAACTTGATGACATTGGTCCGCATACATCGGAGTGGATGATTTCCAAGATTCCTTTTGCCTTGCTCTCTCTACTTGGAAATGTCTTCTTTGTATTCTTTCCTTTTGCACATCCTTTGCAGAGCCCTTCATGTTTTTCTTGAATTTATGGAAGACCTTCAACAGCTTTTCTTGCAAGTGGTAGTGCTCTATAATTCACATGTGCAAGCTTTCTATGCCAAAGTTCAGTTGGATCTACTGTGTCATGGACCAAATCTTGTTCTGGATGGCCCTTTTGTATAATCCTCGTTCTTGTTCTCCAATCACTATTGCATCGTCAATAGTCTTTCCTCTTGACCACATGAGGACTTGGCCATCTACAAATGCAACCCTCATGCCTTTTGCATCCAATGCCTATAAGGATAGAAGATTCTTCTTTAGTCCTGGTACAAACAAGACATCCTTCATTTTCATAGACTTTCCCGAGTCTAGTTTGTAGGAGGATTCACCACTACCTTTTATGGGATATTGGTTGTCAACCCCAAGTTTCACCTTATGGGGTGAATTATGTTTGGATAGCTTCTCAAAGGATTCCTTGAAACCTATCATGTGTTTGGAAGCCCCACTGTAAATAAGCCAATCTTTGCTTCCATGAGTGACAGTTCCTGTGAGGGCAGAGATCAAAACATATTCATCTTCACTTGAAGAGTCTTCACTTTCTTGTTTTACTTTCTTCCTGGGAGGATCATCATCCTCAACAGTGTGAGCATTATTTCTTCTTTTGGAGTTCTTCTTCTTCTTGGATCCATTCTTATTCATGGGACAATTTCTAGCAAAGTTTCCTATTTCATCGCATGCATAACATCTGAGTTTGGATGGATCCCTTCTTAGAGGATTATTTTTCTGATGATGATGATTTTCCCTTCTTCCTTTCCTAGAGTGTACTGTGAGAGCTTGATCTTCAATTCCCATCTTTTCTTCTCGAGCTGCTATTCGAGCTTCTTCTTGTGAACATTCTTCCCACAATCTACTGAACTTGACTAACTTCTTCCTTGCATAGATTCCTTGGATGAAAGAATCCCATGACCTCGGAAGACCATTCAAGGTTGTCATCACAATTTCTGCATTCTCCACTTCTTCATCTACTCCTTCTAGCTGTTATTTGATCTGGGAGACCCTTGTGAAGTATGACTGGATGGTCTCCTCATTTTGGATCTTTACATTCTTCAATTGGTTCCTTAGAGTCATCTTCCTATTGATGTTCTTCCCTTCAAACAATTTGGTTAGGGCATCAAACATAGATTTAGGTGTCTTGAGGGAGGACACCTGTGGTATGAGGTGATCCTTGATAGAATCAGCAATGATCCTATTTTCCATAACCAACTTATTCTTATGTAAGGCCTTGGCCTCATCTGCCTCTGGAATTGGAACCTCCTCACCGATATAGGAGTCCAACTCATTTTCTTCCAGGAGTAGGGAGATCCTATACTTCCAGGCTCAAAAGTTATCAGCTCCCTCAAGCTTTTCATCAAGCTTGGTATGATGAGACATCTTAACTAAGAACCTCAAATGGAAATACAAAATATTTAGATTTTACCAGGTCAAGATGTTGGATCTGGATTTGCAGCTGAAATCCTGTAGTGCTGGTTTAGGAGCAGATTAGGGTTTTTATTTTTCCAGAGTTTTGTCCAACCAAATGCTCTGAATTTGATCCCTAAATTCGATTTTGGGGAGGAGATCAATCCAAGCCTGGGCTCACCGAAAAATTCCACTTATGTGAAAAGCCCTAATTTTCGGCAGCAGTGTCGGGTCCAAAACTGAAAAACCTCAGAATTGGATTCTTCTTCGACAGAAAGGTGCGCCCTAGGGAGGAGAGTTATTCCACCCTACTTTTTCTTAAAATATATGGAGGGATATCCACAAAGTAGGAAGCCCTAGTTCCCGTAGCTGCATAGTGTCTTCTTCTCAGGTTAGTTCTGATACCGTGTTATATTTTTAACATTAAGCTAGCATAACATTAGGATCTTTAACTGAGAGAACAAAAAGCACAACAATCAAACACAACAGACAATGAACACAGTGTTTTTCCTCGGGGAAACCATAAATGGAGAAAACCCTGCAACTTCCTCAGATATAGAATCGACACCAAAAGTGAAACCCAAAAATAGTAAGATGATCTCCTGATAGCAATAACCTCTTTCTTCCTTGCCCTAGTGTCTTTCTCTTCCTCAGCTATGTGCTACAACTCATTGTGTGATAAATAGAGAGGCTAGCTCTCTATTTATACTAATTCTCGACTTGACTAAACCCAACTAGGGCTGACTTCACTAGGTGAGTCTAATAACCCTAGTGCCCTAGAATTCTGGGGACTTTAACCCTTAGACAATAGGAGGGTTACCCACCTTGACTTGACATGACTTATTTACATTATAGAAACTCCCGATAGGAACCTCGAGGCATGACATGAGTCAAGCACATTACAAATACATCCCAGAATAAACATTGGGTCACAATACATAAGACATACAAGTGAATACATTCTGAAGTTACAATTACATCAACAATATATGGGCCAGGATCATAAGTGGTTGCAATGTCCCTGAAAACTTCACTGTCTCTCCCTTGTGTTGTAGGTTGCAAAAAAATTTGGATGTATATTTTGATGCCTTCCCAAAAGAATTAGAACTTAATCCTTTCATAGATTTTATGGAATATTGAGTTATATACTTTAGATGATGTTATATATTGAATTGGAACTTCTATGTGTGTGATGACTGTTCAAATTATGACACTAAAAAATGTCACTTGTCTCACACAAAAATGACACTTATGAATGGTGTTGGAATATTAAAACCCCACCTATAGACTTAGGATATAATTATTAATGATTAATTTCCTAGGTACTAAAATTGGTACTTGTCAATATTTTGTAATAGTTGACCACCACTTGCCATCTTTAACCTATGGAGTGCACTTATATTTATTCTAGATAATATTCTACTGCTTTATTATCTCTCCAATTTAGTAAGAGTTCTTTTCCTACTTATACAATTTGTTCCATTTTTTTTGCTTTTTCAGTGGATTAGAATAAAGCTAGTCATATGGAAACTACCCTGTTTTGTGGAAAACCCATCCTCCATGATTTTCTCTCTATTTTCCATGATTATAAATATTTTCCATTACTCATTATCTAATCCACTTGCTTTAGCTAATTCGTGACCTCTTTGATAGGTTTGGAATTTTTTTTTTATCACCTTTGGGTTTTTTTAATATTTTAGTAAGCTTGCTTTATGCCCTATTTGAATTGACTCTTTGGTATTAAATTTATTTCTTGAGAGTGTATTAATATTGTACTTATATCATTATTAATTAATGAAATGGAATTTAATCCACTTTAGCATCTTTTCTCTTCGTTTGCTTAATATTTTGTTCACAATTCTTCTATCTTTCTGTAGCAGTAGAATTCTGTTAGTGAAATATTGATATGCAATATATATCACCTGTGTGAATTCTAATATGGCATCAGATCTTAGGCTAACAGCCTCAAGCTATCAATGTTCTAATATGGTATAATAGCATAGAATTATTGAGAAGAGGAGCTCATATTGATTCTAATCAGATTTCCAAAGTCCTTTCTTTGTGTTACAGGTATCTACAACTTCTACATGGATTCAAAAGAAGTTCCTCCTCTTACTCCATTAAATTATGGTGAGTCGAAGCTAAATAAGATTTCATGTCTAAAGATGTCTCTATGATGTTTCTATTGGAGCCGGTGAAGAATCTTATGAAGAGAAGAGTGATTGGCTAAATTACTGTGATAGAGCATATTGAATTATGTGTCTGGTAATGTCTCCTTAAATGCATTGTCTCATTGATTCTATTGAGTATCAATTCAAGATTTGTATCAATTTGGATAGAACCTTTGGTGTGCATAACAAATATGATGAATACTGGAGAAAACCTAGCACCTCCTTTACTTCCCTCCCTCCTGATGTCACAACCTCACCCACCTCTCATGATGAAGTTGTTCAAACCGAAGAAGAAGAAGTTGTAGAATTTACAAATTTTGATCCAGTTTGAATTGATCAAAATACTTCTCCCTCTATTGCTTCTCATGAAGTAGTTATACAGGAAGAATTAATTCGAGTTGTAGTTCATGTTGAAGATATTTCCATTCAATCACTATTCCCACAGTCTTTAGATTTTTAATTTGTGGATGATATGGCAACCATTGCTTCACTTCTTGTGCATGATCAGATTGCACAACCTGGTAATCTACAAGATGTTTTGGAGGAGATATAATATTTTTAAAGTGATCAATTCACTCTCCTTGATCACATGCCTCCTACCTATTCCTATATGATGGCTAATCACTTTCCTTGTCATAGCTTCATTGAATATGGAGAACACATTGTCATTAGTTTGGAAAACTTGGGACTCTTGTTCCATCTCATTTTTGGAGCTAATATCACCTCCTTTTATTTGAATTTCATGGCTCTAGCACCTCATCAAGTCTCTTTTGGACATGGAACCCTGGTTGGTTCAAAGTTTAAGTATGAAGAGCACCTCCACTTGCTCTACTATCAGTGGATATTGGTTGTTTTACATGGTCCTAGTATCCATCCTACAATTGTTTATGTTCCTGATCTATTTGAGAAGATTCACCTTGTTACCAAGAAGAATATTCCTCCATACATCTGATAAAACTCACACCTACTTGCTTTTGGATAAGTATTAAAGTTTTGGTGTGCACGTGTCCATTCTCAAGGGAGGTTTTTTCCCATGAAGTTTTCCCCGTTTCCTCACTTTACATGGATAGATAATAATTTGGTGACCATAAGTCTTTGTTGATTGGGACCTAATAATTTTTTAATTCACATCAAGTTAGGATTAGCGTGGGGTGTTGGAATATTAAAAACCCACCTATAGACTTAGGATACAATTATTAATCATTATGATTAATTTCTTAGGTAATAGACTAGGTAACTGGGCATATTTTGTATATTTGACCACCACTTTCTATATTTAGCCTATCGAGTGCACTTAGATTGATTCAGGATAAGATTCAACAGCTTTATTGACTGTCCAATTTAGTAAGGGTTCCTTTCATGCTTTTACAACTTTTGTCTATCTTTTTCTAGTTTTTAGTGTATTAGGATAAAGTTAGTCATATGGAAACTGTCCTCTTTTGTGGCCAACCCATACTCCATGATTTTCTCTCCAGTTTCCATGATCAGAAATATTCTCCATCACTCATTAGCTAACCCACTTTATTTATCTAATTTGTGACCTCTTTGATAGGTTTGGAAAGTATTTCCATCACCTTTAGGGTTTTTTAATATTTTAGTAAGCCTACTTTATGCCCTATTCGAATTTCCTCCTTGAGAATTGATTTTCTCTGTTGAGAGTGTATTAATATTGTACTCATATCAATATTCATTAATGCAATGTAATTTCATCCACTTGAGCATCTTTTCTCTTGTATCTACTTAATATTGTCTTCACAATTATTCTATCTTTCTATACTGGTATAATTCTCTTATTGAAATCTTGATATGCAATCTAGATCACCCATGTGAATTATATTAAATGGAAGAGCCTATGATTTATGCCTTATTGATGGACTTGATCATTGAAAATGATATTTTAGCATAATCCCATCCAATCCTAAGAGTTGTAAGCACAAAAAAGTGTGAATTTTCACCTTGCACATTAGCAAGGCGTGAATCATTCACATCTTGCTCTTGAAAAAGGTGCAAATACATAAACAACTACCTACTCACACCTTGCATACTGGGAAAGTGTGAATTGTTTGCATGTTTCCTTTGGATAGGGTGAAAATTCCCCATAATTTCATGAAAAAAAAATATAAAAAATTGAAATATGGGAATTGGGAAAATTTTACAAACTAATTTTCCTTGTTGGAACTCCCTAAACTACTTGGTAAGCATTTGAAAATGTTTCCTCCTAATGTAAAATAGAAATGAAATGGACTAAGGATAGATACCTAGAAACCGAATTTATTAAAGGAATGTTGGAGTAGTCACTCACATACCCATCATCCCTATCCATCAAAAATCTCTGTTGTTGAACGTTGTATCCCTGAATATTGAAGTTTTTGCCCTTATGTAGCTTGACCAGAATCTTCAGGTTTGATAAGGTGAAAAACTTTGTGGAGGTATATATTGTACCTGTTTCTTTGTCATAATGAAGAGTGGTTTTAGGGAAAGACAAAGGAGCATCTAGGAAAATATTCAAAATAAGTGTAATTTCCTCATTGATGAGCATAGGGCCAAATTCCTAGCCCAATTAATACTTTGGGTGTAGGAAAAGAATAAACCATTGAGAGGATTAAATTTTGTATGTAGGCAATTAATTAAGCAGGAATAATTAATTTCTTTAGAAGTGGAAATGTATTTGGGATAAAGTATTTATTTCATATATAAAGTTAATTGGAAATAAATAAATGAGTAATGAGCCAAGTGGGACACATAGGATGATGAGGTGGACCCAGGAATCTTTGGACAAAAGAAGAAAGAAAGTAAAATCAAGAAAGAAAATGAAATTGGGAGAAAATTGGAAAGTTCCAGAAACACAGGAAAAGCAGGCTAGTCAAAAAAGAAGGAAAGTTTAGAGGGCACAGTTTCTAAAAAGGATAAATCATGTTAGTGTGAAAATCAGGAAATAAGAGGGATCAATTTATAAAGGGAAGAAAAGCAGGTCAGTTGGAAAGGAAAGAAAGGAAGGAGGATAAAGCAGAAAAATTCCTAATCCACTCATGAGTGTGCATTGGGTTAGGAAAGTGGGACACATGAAGATTGAATTTGACCATGAAGCATAATTGATATATAAAACAATTATAGCACATCTCTATCGGCACTTTTGATCATCTAAGAATCAAATTGAGAGCATTGTGTTACTCAAACATTGGAGATGTGCCCCTATTCAAGCCGAGAGATGTGCCTCTGCTTCCATTGAGAGGATTAAGGAATGAATATTTAATCATTGAGTTTTGTTGTAGGTTATTTATCATATCCAATACTATTCCAGTTGGCTGAAGAATCCAAAGATTCAAAATTGTCCTTTCACTAGTGAATAGTGCCTCAGATTGCACTATGGTTATGTAATGATTATGAAGACTGTGTCATGAGATACGTATGACTTATATTTTGAATTATTTCGGTAATGTATGGTGTAATAAAGAGTCTCTTTAATTTTTATGTCATTTCGAGTTGTTTTGATAAGTTTAATCATGAGTTAATTCGACCATGTCTAGTTTTACATGCAATTTTGACCAGTTTTGATGTACTTACCATAAATCTCTCTCTCTTGAATTAATTCTATTAATTTATCTTATTATAGTATCTTGAGACACTCATACACAAGTTCCAAGTTCAAATTTAGCAATTCGTAGCCCATTTTCATTGTTTGGGAAGGCCAGAAGTCGAACCCAAGGAGTTGTCCAAATAATAATTTTACTAGTGCGACCCCCAAAACATTTTGAATCTATTTAAGACCTATAAAAACCTGTTAATACTGACCCATAATTTCATATCAGAGTTATGAAGGTCTCCTTAATCCCAATCCAATCATCGCTAGTTATTGGAGACATTTACCACCTTACACACTCATTTTAGTCAATTTGGCCTAGTTAAACCACTATCCTAAGTATTATTGACCTAATTGATATCAGTGGAGCATTAAATGTCATTATCTAGATCACACCCATGCCTACCTTCAGTCAAGGAGGCTAACTTAGAATTCTCCTACATTCGGGAGGCTAACTGGAGCACTCCGGGGGTGATCTGAGTGTCATTAATGCACTTTATTGCTAACTGATGGTTACAATAAGTTAAATAGGGTAGTGAAGGTTCCTCCCTTAATTAAATTGATTATTTAATGATTATTTAATGAACTGGAGTCAACAAGGGTGCCTCCAACCAGTTCTGATGTTCAGTTACACTTCAGTTAACCTCATCGGGGTTCATTGGATTCATTGAAGTGCTACCACTTGATGGTTGGCTTTCTGTGACATGTGTCTGATCTCTTTTAGTTAAGACTCAGTCATTTATTGCACTCCAACTTCAATTAGGGCTTAGTTAAGTCAATTAGCATTTTGATCAGTGGTTAACTTGAGTGTTGACTGTGGCTTACATTTAGTTAAGCTAGACTCACTCATTCAATTCGAATGACCTCCTTAGGAATTTGAATTTATTTTTCATTCATGCTTTCATCATGAAATTGTATTGTATTACTCATTCTTTGTGTGAATATACAGTGCGGCTACTCATTCTGCAGCCGTTTTTCACCATTTTCATGAATTATTGTAATTAATCTATTGATGAGACTGTGTTTAGTCCCTATATCACTGTGCAAGCTTAATATGGTATCAGAGCTCATGGTGGGAAGAAGCTCAATCTCTCAAAAACAAGATTTTTGACAGATTTCTGCATGAAAATTGATCAATAGCTCAAAAATCCAGCACTGCACCAGAAGCCAAGGCTTACCACTTAATACGCCAAGTAAAGAACTTGTTGATCAAGCTTGCTTGATTGACTATGCTGGGTGTGATGAAAGCCTAAAATGTGCAGGCTTTCCGACCTTACATTGCCATTTCTGTTGTGATTTTCAGGTTTTCTATAGGTGAAGCATTCGCTCCAGCAGATCCAGATGGCCTCCTCAGTAGATATTTTGAATCCATACAATTTCCACTCATGGAAAGGTGACATGGAGATCCATTTGCACTCTAGAGGACTCTATAGAGTCACCATGGACATTGAACCTGAGCCTGGTTCTACTATAGACAAATAAAGATTCTTGAACAAGAAGGATGAAGCCTTGGGTTTCTTGTGCCTCTCAATTTCCTAGGATCTTCTTTTCCATATTTTAGGATTGAAGAGTCCAAAGGAAATATGGGACAAATTGGAAACCCTATACAGAAAGCAAGATTAATTGAGAGTTTACTAGCTCGAAAATGAATTAATGTCTCTCCAGCCTTCCAATTTTGAGACTTTGAATGACTTTTTCACAAACTTCAAGCACACTGTCTTACTCTTGAAGCAATGCAAAGTGGAGAAGGAGGATGATCAACTCATCCTCGCCATACTCTCCAAACTTGGAGCTGATTATTCAGTTTTTGTTTCTACATTCTGTGCGGCAAAGCTCACAACCCCTGGATGGAAGATGCCTACACTCAATGCCTTCATTGAGTCCCTAACAAGTGAACATGATAAGCTTGTCTAGATGGGGATCATCAGATCCTCCCATGATCAAGCCCTCCATGTCTCAGGGCCCAAAGATCTGAAGGGTAAAGGAAAGCAGCATAAGAACCCAAAAAACTAAATTTGATGCTCCTAAGCCTAGAGTTGAAAACTAGCAGCATGATGAGTCTTCCGGCTCAAGGAAGAATAAAGGAAAAGGGCACCATGGAAAGAAAAAATCCAAGTGTTCATATTGCAGGAAGGGATTCCAGAGCTTCCACCCTGAACATGCCTGCATGAAGAATAATATTGCTGAAGCTACCTCTCTCCTTGAGATAAATCACATCAATCTTTCAGAAATCTTTCGGAGGAGAGATCAGCAAGATCGGGAACCACAACATGAAAAAGGTCATGCCCTCATGGAAAGCACTTCGAAGTCCAAAGCACTCTTGATTGATTCTGGAGCTTTGAACAACATGACGACTGAAAGAGACTCCTTTTAATCCTTGGAGACCGAAAAATCCATCCCCATCCACATGGGACATGACTCCACCTTCATTTTAGAAGGACAAGGTACGGTTGATCTTGAGAATGGCTATTTTTCAAATGTTTTGTATGTACCGTCTATGGAATCAAATATCCTTAGTGTCTATCAGATGACACATACTAGAGTGCCTAAGAGACTTTCTTTCAGCCCAAATGATGTTGAGATAATGGAGATTGCATCCAGGAAACTCATTGCTAAAGGTTTTGCAAACCATCATGCAAGAGCCGATGAGTTCTCCCACTTTGTGCTGGATGCAAAGCCCACCACTTTGCTAACTCATGGAAATGAGGTTAGTAGGCTATGTCATGAAAGGTTTGGCCATCTAAATTTCAAATATTTTCAGCAATTATAGAAAAAATCCATGGTTGAAGGCCTCCCGGTCATCAAGGAAACCACCAGAAATTGCAAGGGCCGTGTGATTGGAAAACACCCTGAGCACAAGTTCGATTGGGGGAAGGCAAACCGAGCTACATGCATATTGGGGCTGATACATTCTAATATCAATGGTCCAATGCCTATCACATCCATGAATGGATCAAGGTATCTTCTGACTTTTATTGATGATTTTTCAAGGTACACATGGGTCTTCTTTCTCAAAAAGAAGTCTGAAGTATGTGAAAAATTTTCTGAACTGAAGGCCTTGATTGAGAACGCCTATGGGCTTAAGATCAAGATATTGATATCTGATAATGGTGGGGAGTATTTCAGTAATTATTTTCTACACATATGCTCCCAAAGTGGTATTCAGGTCCAACATTCAATTCCCTACACTCCCCAGCAGAACGGAGTAGCGAAAAGGAAGAATCGGTCTCTCAAGGAGATGACCACCTGTATGTTGGAATCAAAGAAGTTGGGTGCAAATTTGTGGGATGAAGACATGAATGATGCAGCATAAATTCATAACAGGGTTCCACACTCATCCATGAAAGGGAAAACCCCTTTCAAATCATACTTTGGACACAAGCTGGATGTGTCGAACCTGCGGGTGTTTGGGTCCACTGCATGGGCGCAGATTCCACTTGATAAAAGAAGGGATTTGCAACCACAAAGCATAGAATGCCTGTTTATTGGGTATCCTGATGAATCAAAAGGATTCAAGATTTTGGATATCAAAACAAAACATATCATCATCGAGAGAAGTGTCAAGTTTGATGAGCCTCTTCAGGAGGTGGAACTAGTGAAGGAGAAAACTGCTGATTTTCTTTCCTATTCTACTGAAAATTTGGATGATGAAATTGGGGGTGATGACCCTGATTTGGATCCTATGATTTCTGATATTAGTGTGAAGAAATAAATAGATGCTGAATCATAACCTAAAGTACAAAATCATCTTCCCACATGGGCCCGACAGACACTCTCCTCCGTAGGAGATAACATTGGAAATCCGGATGATCCAAGGAGAACCTGATCGGATTTCCAAAGAGCAGGTATTGCGCTCTCTTGTCCTAATAATTTGCTGTCCAGAAATTTCTATTTGATGATTATTTCAGACCCAAAATCCTACTACCATGCTCTGAAGGATCCGAGATGGCAAGTTGCCATGGATGAAGAGATGAATTCTCTTCAGAAAAACACTACTTGGGAGCTAGTTTCTCTTCCTCTGGGAAAGAAATTGGTTCAATGCAAGTGGGTGTATCAGAACAAGGTTTCTGCTGATGGAAGAACCCACAAATATAATTCAAGGCTGATGGAAAAATGTTTCTCTCAAGTTGAAGGAGTGGACTACCATGAGACCTTTGCACCGATTACAAAAATGGACTTCATCCGCCTAGTTTTGGCAATTTCAGCATCTAAGCACTGGGAAGTGCATCATATGGATGTTAAGTCAGACTTTCTGCATGGAGATGTTCATGAGGAGATATACATGAATCATTCTGAGGGCTAAATCACTGGTCCATCTTTGGTTTTCAAGCTAAAGAAGTCACTATATGGGTTAAAACAGGCCCCAAGGGAGTGGTATTCCAAGATGGATGCCTTCCTTCTCTCACAAAACTTCCAAACGTGTAGATCAGATCCAAATGTGTATTTAAAGTAGTATGATATTCATTTGATCATTATTGTTTTATATTTTGATGAATTACTGATCACAGGTAGCACAGTTGCTTCCATTTCAGCCATCAAAACTGCTCTCCACAATGCGTTTGAAATGAGTGATTTGGGGCTCCTAAAACAATTTTTGGGGCTCAAAATTGAGAAAAATTATGATGAGATTATGGTCACTTAGTCCAAATACATTTCAGAGCTTTTAGTCAATTTTAAGATGGCTGAATGTAGGCCTGCACCATTCCCTTTCCTTTCAGGGATCAACCTTGAAGAAGGAAAAAGCACACCTCCCATGGGCTGTATTATCTATCGACAGCTGATTGGTAGCTTGTTGTACTTGACACATTCTCAGCCTGATATCTATTATGCCATGAATGCTGTATCAAGATATATGCAGCATCTTCATTATCTTCATTGGAAGGCAGCCAAGAGGATCCTCTAGTATATTCAGGGAACAAGGACCTACGACATTCACTATGCTGCAGACTCCGAGCTAGAGCTGGTTGGATACACAGATTCCAATTGGGCGGGTGATTCTATTTATTGGAATTATACTTCTAGATATGTATTCATGTTTGGTGGTGTCCCCATTTCACTGTTCTAGCAAAAACCAGGCTGCCATAGCACTATCTTCAGCAGAGGCCGAGTATCGAGGAGCGGTGAATGCTTGCATCCAAGCAGTTTGGTTGCAAGGAATTCTTTCAGAGTTTGATCTTGGTAGTGCTTTGTCCACTGTCCTCTTTTGTGAAAATCAAAGTGCTATTAATATATCCACATATCTAGCTACCAGGTAGAGGACCAAGCATGTAGAGATCCACATGCACTATATCAGGGAGCTAGTACATGACAGGACCGTCATTCTGCAATACTGCCCGACTTATGAGTAGATTGCAGACATCTTCACCAAGATATTTTTAGAAAATAAGTTCACTTACCTCCATTCACTATTGGGGGTGATTTCATCAGGGTGATTCATACTACTTTCACTGTTCATCTTGAGGGGGGGTTTTTCCCACTAGGTTTTATCTCTTTTCCTCACTTAGTTTGTTTTTGAGCATTGTTTCAGTTTCAGCATTGTATAGGGTGACCTATGGCCTTATTTTTCGGGGCCCTAGCATTTTTATGCATTTATGTTTTCTAAATCCTCCTGAGTATAGTTTAAGGGGGGGTGTTGGAGACATTTACCACCTTACACACTCATTTTGGTCAATTTGGCCTAGTTAAACCACTATCCTAAGTATTATTGACCTAATTGAAATCAGTGGAGCATTAAATGTCATAAGCTAGATCACACCCATGCCTACCTTCAGTCAAGGAGGAAAACTTAGCCTTCTCCTACATTCGAGGAGGCTAACTGGAGCACTCCGGGGGTGATCTGAGTGTCATTAATGCACTTTATTGCTAACTGATGGTTACAATCAGTTAAACAAGGTAGTGAAGGTGCCTCCTTCATTAAATTGATTATTTAATGAACTGGAGTCAACAGGGGTGCTTCCAACCACTTCTGATGTTCAATTACACTTCAGTTAACCTCATCGGGGTTCATTGGAGTCATTGAAGTGCTACCACTTGATGGTTGGCTTGCTGTGACATGTGTCTGATCTCTTTCAATTAAGACTCATTCATTTATTGCACTCTGACTTCAGTTAGGGATCAGTTAAGTCAATTAGGGTTTTTATCAGTGGTTAGCTTGAGTGTTGACTTTGGCTTACATTCAGTTAAGCTAGACTCACTCATTCAATTCAAATGACCTCCTTAGGAATTCAAATTGCTTTGTCATTCAAGCTTACAGCATGACATTGTATTGTATTACTCATTCTTTGTGTGAATATACAGTGCTACTACTCATTTTGTATCCATTTTTCACCATTTTCATGAATTATTGTCATTAATCTATTGATGAGACTGTGTTTAGTCCCTAGATCACTGTGCAAGTTTAATACTGGTTGTTGGAGACTAAAATATAAAGGTTCTAGTTGGCATATGTTGGGACTCCTAGGAGCCTAGAATTAGAAATTATCCTGGATGATGTTCAAAACCTAAAAGGACCCAAAACATTGTGATTATGAACTTGAAAATTCATGACCATTCCATTTCCTTTTTTATCTTACTGAATCCCCTTTCTGCTCACTCCTCAAGCTCAAAATTTTCCCAGCCTATTAGTTAGTTTGTCGAAATTTGTGTGCAAGAGTTAGATAAATATTGAATCTAAGTTTGGTTCATTATAATGGTATCATAGAATGGTCCTCTAAACCTACTCAAGTATTCAATAATGAGTTATAGAAGAGATCTAGGTCCCAATAAGAAATATCCTATAGGGGATGATTCAGATGGCATGAATTTTACTAAAGGAAAATTCCTGAAGCGAATATTAATTTCGCTCACACAATAATCACCAAAATATCTGGAATATCGGATAAGCCATAGGGCAAATATATATTAATGGTTGTATAGATAAGATAATCGATGATATGTTACAATGGTGGCCCTGCCTTAAATATGGCTTGGGCATTTGAAATGAGGTGACACCTCATTTCATAACCTAACTTAGTTAACCTAATTATTTAATTATTATCTTATTTTATGTTTGTTACATTGCCTTCCCATTAAGGGAATCTTTGTCCTCAAAGATGTATTTGACATTAATGTCTGATTTATTTTAATCTGTCATTTCAAAATTCCTTCCCCTTTGTATTTGCGACAATTGAGGAGATGAGCTGATACGAATTACGGATTCCCCAAGAAAATTGTCGCATAGCATCTGTTGTGGTCCATCCCAGATCTATTTTTATCAGAGCTCTGAGATCTTTTTGTGGAACGATTTGTCTCGATTGTTTCTTAGTATGTCAATATTTTCGCATATCCACATAAGTCTTCTGTGAATATTCATTTTGACCTTGTTGTTGGTCAAAATGATGATTATAACTAGGATGTCTGTAAGCTATAGGTTTCATTTGTTCTTCTTTCCTTTGGACTGTGACGAGGACTGTCTTCACTTCTTTGATTTGACTTTTGGATGTATTCTCCTGGATTGTGCTTCTTGGTTCTCTAGTAGATTGTTCATGAATTGGAATTCTTTCGATTCTTTCCTCTTGCGATTTTTTTCCAATTTCTAGCTCCTTGATTTGGTTATGTAGTTCCTGATTACTATTATTTAAACACTGGTTTTCTTCTTTCTTTTCTAGTAATTTCCTTTCGAGGTCTTCACTGGATTGTCCCCTCTTGCTATTGTTTTTCAATTTTTTGATTTTTGTAATCAAGGTTTTGTTGTGATTTCTTAATCTGAAAATTTCTTCAGAATTGTTGGATATTATTTTATTACTCCTTGCGATCTCCAGCTTGTGTTCTTTTTTAGCATCGCTATTTTGTTGTTGAAGAAATTTTATATGTTGTCGATACTGGTCGACCACTGATTCTTGATCTGTTAATTTCTGTCGTATGTGCGTCAATTCTTCATCCTTGTTGTTAATGATTTTGTTCAAACGGCTTGTTTCTACTTCGTAATCACTTATTTCTTTCTTTATATCTTGATTTGTTCGTCTCTGATTGAACTCACTTTCGTCTTTTAATTTCTTAATTTGGGCATACAATTTTTCTATATGATTGTCCTGGTCATAAATTAATTGTTCCTTGTGCTCTTTTTCCATATGATTTAATTTAATCAATATTTCCGATTTCGTATTTGTGTCATAATTCTTCATTCTCTCTTCGATAGCGCTTTAATTTGGCTTCTAATTTCTCTATTTGTGCTTGCAAACCAGCTTCCATGGTCTCTGATTTCTTGGACAATAAATGGTCATCTAGACTATAGATTTTTACTTCGATTTTCTTCCACTTGCTTTCTTTGATGATAAAATATCTTCCTCTTATTTATTTTTGATACTGTCCCCCCTTTTTTTTTTGAAATAATAAATATTAATTATTTGATTAATATTATTATTATTATTATTATTATTATTATTTTTTAATATAAACTATATATATTTGTATATAGTTTTTTTTTTTTTTTTAACAAATATTATAATATTGTTTATATTATAATAATTATAATATTTGATTTTTTAAATATATTATATTACAATATATTGGAATAATATATTATATTATAATTTATAATATATTGTATTGTTTTTTTTTTTTGTCTTTGCTTGCAGGTCGTGGAGCTGACGGCGTGAGAGGTTGGCAGCTGTGAGGGGATCGTAGGAGTGGGCGAAGGATGTGGTAGATGAGGGAGGTGACGAAGGGTGTGGGTGATGGAGGAGGTACAAATGGAGAGTGGCGGGAGTTCAATATGTAGCGTTGTGAGGGATGATGCAGCTGCGTAGAGGATGCAATGAAGCGGAGGTTTGGTTTGAGGGTTGTGCAGAGGTGGAGAAGGGAGGGTGCGACCAGAAGGTGTTGGCGTGAACGCTGTGGGGAGGGAGGATGGTGTGGGCGTGGAGCCACAGGGAAGGTGGTAGCGTGGATTGGAGAGATGGTGTAGGTGACGGGCAGTGCACAAGAGCGTGGGGAAGGAGTGGAGCGGAAGGGAAAATGGAGCGGGTGAGCCGGGCGTAATGCTAGGAGCGAGAAGGTTGCAGAGCACGGTGCGCGGGAGAATGCAGTGTGATGGCATGGGCACGTGAGGTGGGCCGTGGAAAAGGGAGAAGGGAGGAGCGATGGAGGTGGAGGCGTTTGGTTTTTTTTTTCTTTATTTCCTTTATTTTTATTTTTATAATATATATAAATTTTACAGGTAGGAAAAAGGTCACCTACAGCTCAGGGAAACCCTGTATTTTTTCAGACAAGGTCTGAATCTGTTGACCACAGGTCAGATTGAGCAACAAAAGCTCTGATACCACTGAAGCGAATATTAATTTCGCTCACACAATAATCACCAAAATATCTGGAATATCGGATAAGCCATAGGGCAAATATATATTAATGGTTGTATAGATAAGATAATCGATGATATGTTACAATGGTGGCCCTGCCTTAAATATGGCTTGGGCATTTGAAATGAGGTGACACCTCATTTCATAACCTAACTTAGTTAACCTAATTATTTAATTATTATCTTATTTTATGTTTGTTACAATTCCATGGAGAAAGTGAAAGGAATAGCATGGGAGGAAATGGAGAGATACAAAGTCTAATTGCAAGCATGATGTAAGGATTTAGAGACACGACCCGTAACATCATATTTCCTGGACATGAAACCAGAGAATTTCTTAGTAATCATTTGGGGAACAAGAATGGTGAAGGTAGCATACATGGGTTGCTACATGAAGAAAATAAGAGTTCTAAAGGGTTTGTATTTTCAAGTATTGGACCTCATAATCTATCTACTGAGTTCACAAAGGAACTTTCAAGTAAATACAGCCCTACTATGCCCAAGTTACTTTGAGAAAAGACAAGAGTTGTATATCTATAATGACTTTGTTTTTACTGTGGAGGACAAGCATGTTGAATACCTTACCCTGAATGAAGAATGTTGAAGGAATGTTTTGTGACCTCCAAAACAAAACCAAATAAATAGGTGTTTTTCCAATTCATAATCAGAATTATGAGTTGAATAATTTTATTGAAATAATATTTGTGCACTACTTTGATGGTGCATCAAAGTGTACAACTAGCTTGTGGTTCCAAAAGCTAGATACATATTTTTAGTTAAAACCAATGGACGAGAGAGATGCTATCAACATGCCACCCTACACTTGGATGGGGAAGATAATTATTAGTGGTTTCATTGGATGAATAACCTTGGACATGACTGAGTGACCACTTATGATGAATTGGCATACTTTCATTCGACCCAGGTTCAGACCCTTTGTTCATCAACAATACTAAAGAAATCGTCCTGATAAAGGGAAATTCCGTTGATAACACCTACGATGCAACTGTAGTCTCATCGTAGATATATTTTGGGGACTTCCTGAAATAGCTTTCTCCAATTATGTTGGGAATTTCAATCTTACGGTATTATCATAATACTCGACTAAAGCCGAGAATTATACTTCTTCTCTTTATTCATTCATTCAAGATAACTATCTATCTTTCAGTCGACATAATTAATGTTAAATAAATGTAAATGCAAAATATATTCTATTTTGTATTATTATTGTTATTACCCCTTCTGTAGATGATGTTCCTCTGATTAGGGATATCATTAATGTATTTGGTCATGTAAAGTCTCGAGGTAAAACCTCCATTGTAAGTCAAGTCAGTAGTGCCCAAAACAATATTATTAAAATGTATTTTTGAGTCTTCTAAAGAAAGTCAGCCCTGGAAGCAAGGATAAGTTGGATCAGTTGGGTTAGTATGCCTCTCAACTGACTAGTATAAATAGGAGAGGCACCTCCCTCATTTGGACAAGAAACATAACTCAGCAGTTGCACTAGAGAGAGAAAGAGTAGTCTATATGGGAGAGAGGAGATAGTCCAGTATTATTCTTGGGGTCTTATAAGTCTTATTCTTTGGGTCTTACACAGTACTTGGTTGAAGTCTATATTGAGGAATTTTTTCTAGGTTTTCTTCCCCATGAGGGTTTCCTCGGATAAACCTCTGTGTTCTTTTGTGTGGTTGTGCTTGTCTTTCTTTCAGTGATCCTTTTCTATATGGTTATGATGTTATGATGCTAAATGTTTTTAGATATTGTATGACCATTGGAATATTAACATGGTATCAGATCCACCCTGAAATAAGTCTTTGTACATCCGAAATATTTCTACAATGGAAGCTATTGAAGATTAGGGTTTCATGCTTGAAAACCCTATAAAATAAAAAACTAGTCATCATGGGAATTTTGCTATAACTAGATATTGGAGAAGGATCATGAGCTGAAAATTTGACAGGACGAAGGTAAAATCCTACTGTACCATGCGCATGATTTTCAGCCTCATATTCTCTATACTTAGGGATGTATGATTCCTCCAAAATAGGGTTACAACCTCCTCCAGAATACAGTCATAAGCATGTGACCTAGGGATAATTGCTATATATTGGGCTAGGAAGGTCCAAATGAAATTTATCAAGATGATGCAGATATAAAATATAATTTAGTTTCTATGGTCCAAGATTTATACCTTAAGGGTGAAAAAATAACACGTGGAAGTCCGTACATGTTCGCTATGATGAACAGTCCTCAAACAAGTCACCTTGGTAAACTTTTCATAAGTCCCACTTAGTGAATCCAATTCTGCTCTGACTTGTGGGTTTGGAAAGAAGACAAATCAGGCTACCTAAAACCGAAGTTTCATACCCCAACACTACAACAAATCCCAGTGATTAGCGTCTCTTTTAGCTTCCTTTTTAGTGTCCACTATCACTTTTAGTGTACTTTTCATCATTTTTTGGACAAAGTGGATGCTTTTCCATGGGTTGGCGCTTTTAATGGCATTTTTTGTGTCCCTTTTTAAAATTTGGCTCTATTTTGGACGCTAATTACCATCCCAATTAGCGTCCCAATTAGCATCCCAATTAGAGTCCTAAATAGCGTCCCAATTAACATCCCAATTAGCGTCCCTTTTTAAACATTGGTGCTATTTTGGACGCTAATTAGCATCCCAATTAACATCCCAATTAGCTTCCAATTAACATCCCAATTAGAATCCCAATTAGATTCCCAATTAGCATCCCAAATAGCATCCCAATTAGCGTCCCATTTTAAAAGTTGGCTCTATTTTGGATGCTAATTAGCATCCCAATTAGCATCCCAATTAGAATCCCAATTAGCATCCCAATGAGCATCCCAATTATCGTCCTTTTTAAAAGTTTGTGCTATTTTAGACTCTAATTAGCATCCCAATTAACGTCCCAATTAACGTCACAATTATCATCCCAACTAGCATCCCAATTAGAATCCCAATTAATGTCCCAATTAGCATCCATAAAAGCATCCCATATAACCCCAAGAATAGCCTCCAAAAAAATGTCCTGAATAAAATAGCACCATATAGTAATCCAGGGTTAGCGATAGGAATTGCACCATGAATTTTGGCAAGAAAAAACATCCAACATAGCGTCAAGTATAGATCTAGGAATTGTGCCTAGAAAACGTCCAACATAGTGCCATGTATAGATCTAGGTATAGCACCTGAAATAATGACAATTTTTTTGAAAGGAACCACACTAGGAATTGCACTAGGTTTAGAGCTAGGAATTGTGGTCGAGAAACGTCTGGCATAACGTCAGATATATCAATGTCAATATAAATGATCATGATTCATGTGATAGTATTTTTGGATCTTGATTTATCATAGTGGCACCTAAATGATCGTAATCATGGCACTTTTGAACTTTTGGATGATGATTAATCCTAATGAGGGGTAAATTACCTTAATGTCACCTAAATTTCTCTTATGGAATTTTAGTGTCCCCAACAACATTTGATAGACCCTAATGGAATATGGTTGTCCCTAACAACATGGCGATGATGCATTACAATAATTATGATGGAGCACATGGATATGACTTGATAAGTATAAGAGTATATCATCCATTCTTGTGAGGTAGTATGGCTCCTTGTTCATTATTATTGCAATTATATTGATGATGACTACGACGATGACAATGATGTTGATTTATTGTATGATGATGATGATGACGATGTGGATGTCAGCAATGATTATGCATGTGGTATCACTTTTGGATCCTAATTGATTCTAATGGTACCTAAATGTATCTAACGACATCTAAACAACTTGATTATCATTGAAATGACTGTAACGACATATAAATGACCTTAAAAATTACATGACATGAATCCTAATGTCGATGAGTGATTAAGAACGCTAATGGAATATGCATGACCATAATGACAATGATGACGATGATGATGATAATGAGGATGATGATAAAGATGATGTTGATGTACCATATGGCATTGAGGATGATGACGATTACAACGTTGATGCCCACGATGATGATGGATTTCATAATGCTTATATATACTGCATGATTGAGATATTGGAGTTAATAACAAGTAATAAATGTTGTGAGGTGTCTACCATAAAAATATTGTTAGCCATTGGGTTTTACATTGACTGATATGGCTGTTGGGTTTAGTAGTTCCCCCCACCCCCTCGACACCCCCCTTGCATAAAGGTAGTACGATACAACCTATCATGGTACTACCAAAATGTCAACCTACAAGGTTGTTTTGGACACCCCCCCCCCCATCCATACCCTCATTTTTACTAAGAACATCCAAGGCACAAGAAGTAGATATCAATCTTAACAAGAATGATAACTTTATTTGTACTCTTAAGGACATTTTGGTCTTGGTTTAAAATGGAACGAAGCAAAAAGGATTTCAATAATTCTCATAGTGTTACTTTGAAGAAGTGGACCAATTTTTTTTACATCTTTGGCCTTACAAGCGGACATGTCTCTCAAGGAAAAAAGCAGTTAGTTTCTCAAGTTTTATGGCATTGGTGGATTTTTTATTAAATATTCAGAATAATTGGTTTAATTTTCGAGGATTCTTTTGAGGTTTAAAGTTTAAATCATTTTCATTTATTATGTGAAACGCCCTTGAACTAAAATATTTGACTATTAGTTTGCATTATACCTATTGCAAAGCCAGGTGACAGAGTTTGATAAACTTTATCGAATATCTTTGTTGTACGCTATGGAAAAGATTAGGTCATGGGATGCAGGAGTGTCCTATGGATAAAGCATTCCTTTGAAATAAAATGTCACAATTTCAATTACACCATTTACGCAACATGTTAACCTTGCCAAATTTGGTACGTTGCATTAGATGTGGCTCAACATTAACCTCTGAGAATGGAACATAGTCTAAGAAGAAAATCATGGATGGTTCACATGGATTTTTTACACCCTTTTGTTTTTATCTTATGAGATATCGATACCCCAAAGAAACTTCACATACTTTATTTTCATTTGATGTAATTTAGATAACCATTTAGATCCTGGAAAAAGTGCCTATGTCTATTGTCAAATTTATATTGTCCCATACCTTTATCTCAGGTAATCTTGCTCATTGATCAACTAAGATACAAGAACATTATTTTGAAATATCTACTTCTCATACTAGTAAAGGGCATTGTTTGGCTCTTCGATATAATATTGGGTAGCATTTGTCTTAGCCTGTTTGTTGGGATTTTAGACAGGTCACAATTCCTCGAGGAAGCCCAAAGGCTCACTTGAAGCGACCAACTTTATGTTTAGTTAAAGCGAGCCAAAGTTATGGTAAATTTTATCTAGGTGGGATATATTATTTTTAAATAACTAATTAGTTATATCGATATGCCCACTACTTATTTTAGGAACCAAATCATTCCTAGACATGATATTTGATATTGCTTGTTCATTGTCAAACCCAACTCAACTTATCCCTATGAAAACCAAGCCCCTCAATCCATTCAAACTCAAACATCTCCCAAGATTTAGTACCAATTATAATGAAGATTGATCACTTCAAGTGGTTTGAAGGGATTTTTAGTTTACTAAGGTTGCACATACCAAATATCTTAAGCCATAAAAAATTCAATCCCTTTTTGTGTTATAAATGAGGATGTCATTAGCGTAAAAAATGTTCAAGAAACATTTCCAACCCTCATAAAAAGTCATCCCTTAAGGTGATATAATATGATACATATTATACCTTCCCACTACAACTCTCATGGGTTCTCTAACTTCAAGTAAGCTCAAAATAAATGAAAAATACACACCATACACAATTATTTTCTTCTCATGTTCAATGACCCATCAACCTTTAACTCTTTTAACAATCTACACATGCTAGGTAATAATGTTTAAGAATACCTTACCAACTTCCTTGTTCACACTACAACAAAACTCTTATTATGATCATGGGCCAACATTGTATTAATGATGACCACGCCAATGATGATGCTGATGATGAATATAGTAATAAACATGATCATGATGGAAATGATGACATGAATATAATAATCATCATGATCATGATGGAAATGATGATTATGAAGATGACTATAGTGATCATGATGATGATGATGAAAATCATCGTCATTGTCATCATCATCATCACCATCATTGTGATCTAGGTCGTCACCATTGTTATCATTTAAAGCATATATGGTTACCATTTAGGTGTCAAACTATGTGCACTTAACACCTAGAGTAGCTTCCCAAATAAAGTACAATTAAATTCGCCTTATGCTATGTTGTCTAGGTGAAAAATTAAACACATTCTATCAAAATGATGATAAAGTGGACATAAATTGCACCCACTTTAGCATCCCAAATCAATTACATTTGTATTGTCCTTAGGCCAGGTTGTCTAGGTGCAAAGCTAGGTGCATTAAATTGGGATGGTGCTAAAGTGGACACAAATTGTGTCCAATTTAGCATCCCAAATTAGTTTCATTTAAATTTTCCTTATGCTAGGTTGTCTAGGTGAAAAACTAGGTGAATTATATCAGGATGTCACTAAAGTGTACACAAATGACGACGATGATGATGATGAGGAGGAGGAGGATGGAAATCATGATGACGATGAGGATGATGATACTTTGGATTGATTAATATTTCTTATGTCAATTGTAATTAAGAACACACGATGTTAATGCAAATGAATGCTGATAATTTTCTTGTTTTTTTAGATGTTATTTATCAAAAGTTTGTTATTTTATTATATCCAAAACATAATTATTTTGGTTATTAAAAAAACATTAAATAACCTAAAAAAGTTATCCTTGATTACAAAAATTAACAAACTCTTTATATTTGAATTCACCTTCATTACCCATCCAAAGACCCTCAACACTTCTATTAGATCCCTTTTTCAATGTAGGTGAAAGTGAAAGACTTTCAACCAAACAAAATCATGAAATCATGAAATCAATTACAATTAAATTATCCTTATGCTAGGTTGGCTAGGTGCAAAATGAGGCACATTCTATTTGGATGGCGACAAAGCAGACATAAATTGATCAATGTAAGGCCCAACATAGTTTATAATGTGTAGGGGCATATCGAAAACCCTACAAAAACCTTTCAATAAGATACCCCCACAAATCCGAAATGGATTAAGTCTAATACGAGCAGGGTTCCAAGAGAAAAAGGCCTCCCGAAAGGCCTATAGCGCCAACCAAACAACAATCCTATATGGAGACCAGAATATAGAGAACCTTCCTTGCTTTCAAACAAGAGACCATCATTTTCTAAAATAATACGAGACCCAAACATGCCAAATTTAATAACCACTTGAGAACCACAAACTTTGGGGTGCCCCCCACCCCTCTAACATTTAAGTACAATATGATCATTAGGTAACAACCTTCATGAAGTGTTTGGATGCTTTTCGTTATGATAGGGGGTTGTAGTGTGATCATAAATCTAATTTTTATATAAATGGTGTTACAATATATATTCCATTAATTTTCTTTAAATTTCTATCCAAATTTCTTTAAAAATATATATAAAGTAATAATATTTACTTAATTAAATATCATGCTAAAATTCAATTAAAGTTTAAAATTTCCTTCAAATTCCTCTTAGAGACAAATGAGGCTATCACATTATGGTAACCTCGCCACTTACACCTTACACATGACCTCATCCCAAACAATTTCATTTTTAGTTAGATGGTGATTTATAATAAAAAAAATTGTTAATTACTCTTTGTTGTAGGTAGACACTTATATTTTATGTGTCTATTAGACAAATTTTTGATATTTGTTTTTTTTTTTAAAGTTAGATAAAAGTTAAAATTTATATTTATAAATTAATTTTTGAAAAAAATTGTTAAATTGTTAAATTTAATGCTTGTATTTAAATATTAAAAAAGTTAAGGAAAAAACAGAAAATACTTACCTTTACTTTACCATTACCCTTACGTATTGAAATTTCCGGCCACTACTACTAAATCTACTGCTACTAAACCTCCCAGCCTTTGCTATTACTTGTAGTGGAAACAATCCCCTGGCTGAGGCTCGTATAGAATTTCCTCCTCGACTTTTATGTTTATTATTTTGTTGTGTGCATTGTAGTTAGGTATGGATTCTCATGAGAATTTGGAGAAGGTTGGAGAAGGAACCGATGTGAAGGTGTACAAGGCCAATGATAAGAACACAGGGCAATTGTTTTCCCTCAAGAAAATGAGGCTGGAGTGTGATGATGATGGTTTTCCTCCCACCATTCTTTGTGAGATTTCCATTTTGTAAATTCTTTCTCATGATATCCACATTGTCAAGTAGTAGAGTTGTACCATATTAAGGACATTCTTTCTACATTTTATGTGCAACACACTGAGAATAGGGATGGGAAGCCCTTTTGTACTGAGTTTTTTAAGCCCCTTTACCTTCTGTCAGAGAGGTAGTGAATTGTGATGTCCGCAAGGGCTTCGAGTGTGGATTTCTAGCAAGATTGGAACCCATAACCCTCACATAACTATGCCCCTGCAATACGAGCAATCGTGAGGCTGAAGGAATCCACTCTACCATCAATATTTTTCCTACTTTTTTGTGGGTGTTTGTGCCGTTGTCATTTTGGGTGGTGGTGTTGTCGGTGTTCATCCATTGTTGGTCATCCTTGTTACCAAATCATAATAGTCCTTTCGTTGGGGTTTATTATGTTAAAACCTTGGTGAATATTTCCCAAGACTTGTGTTAAAACGACCAATCACAGGAAGCCACCAATGAAACCATCCATAGATTTTGTGCATATAACTATCCATGGAAACGATGAGCAAGAGGATGCGAATGAAACCATATAGAGAATATGTGTATATTGCAAATAACAAGTACATCAATACTTATTGCCGAAACCAGATAAAACTGCCTCGTAAGATTATTAAGGTAGGCTCCTCTGCAATTTTTGTATGTCCAACTAAAATTGATATTTGACAGATTAAGCCATATAAGCGTGTTTAAATGAGGAAGTTTTGATGTTAGGAGGAATGCAGTGGTCTCTTTTTGAATCAAATCAGTCGGGTTAAGTTTCGTAGACTCCCATTTCTTTGGGTGGTTGAATTTTAGCGCTGCTTTGATGAATTATTTGATGTAAAATAATCCCCCGAGTCATTGATTCCCTTGTTTCCATCACCACAGCCATTCAATTTTTCAAGGATTGAACTCGCGACCTACATTTATTTTCTTCCCAATTTCATTTATTTTCTTCCATTTGCTTTTAGTGTTTGACATACTTTTTGGGTTTTGATCTAAGGATTCAATATATTGTGCATTTACTGCATTAGAAATGTTTGTTGGAATTTGCTGCTATGATTATAGGGTTTTATTTTGATGAAGAATAAAGTGTGGAATACATAGATTGTTTTAAAGAATTTATACTTGCATCGTAAAGGATTTTGTGAAATTGAAACCCTATATTGTTTCCTATCGATAATTTGTAGATTTTCTTTTTCAAATTTATATTTCAATGTACATCCTAAAGAAAAAAATGCATGAATTTAACTTTGTAACTAAATAATACCATGAGAAAATTGTATTTGCAGCATGTGAACTTGCTTGCTCACATTTGCCACACATCATTGTGTAAGTCATTGTGTTCCTTCGAGCTGCTTTTTTATTTCCAATAATACTATTGATTTTCTAGAGATTTGGATATTCTACTAGAGTTATATTATTGCGATTTGGGGACTTTTTGTACCTTCATTACTCAGGGAACATTGTTCATCTCAATTCTTGTGATCTTAGGCCTTTTTGTCTACACTGGTTTTGCATATTGTCAATGTTCTGCCTTCTTCCACTTACAATGTTGATGATTTGGGTGTACAGGGACTTGAAACCTCACAACCTATTGGTGCATAAGAAAACATGGGTTATAAAAATAGCAGATCACTACCAATAGAAGGACACCTTGTTCAAAGCAGTTGCTTTTGTGGAACCTCAGGCATACATGCAACCCCTCAATATTGCAGAAGATGTTATGTAGGTATGTATGTATGCTTCCTCATTTTTTGATATGATGAAATGATAGAAAAACAGGATACCATCCTATGCCTTCACACATTGGACTTAGCAACGATTATATGTATTCTGGACTTAGAGGGATGGAATAGGGTTTTCTGAATCGATATTGTCTTTCAAGATGCTAAGACTTGAGGTGATGGAGCTATTAGGATTATTAAAATGGCTTCTTTTAGTACAGTTCTTTCATCTTATTTGTGATGGTTTCTGTTTTTAATTTTTTAAATTGATCGATCTTGAAGATGTCTCTATCCTTGTTCTATTTTCTACATAACACCATAGGAAATAGATGTCACTTCCTATGTCACTCCATCCTAAACTATCTCTTTCCTTTATTATCCTTTAAACAGTATCATTTAAAGAGATAATTATCTCCTGTCACTTCCTATGTCTTTATCCTTTAAAGTTTATTATGCTTTAAACAGTAGCATTTTTTAATTACAATATCTTTTTCAAATGTAAATTGTTATGACCTATTTACTGTAATAAGTTTCAGTACTCGGGAAGATCCTATCATTTCGCAATAGTAACTACTAAGCTACTAAACTCTGGAAGTACTTCCTTCATGTTGTAGAGTAAACTACTAAATTGTTCCCAACAGTAGCTTTGTAGGACTCCCTTGTTTCGGGAAATATGAATATTTTTTTATTTGCCTTGGAAAGTCAAAAGTCACTACAACACTGTCTTTCTTTGCATCAAAATATTAAATTTATGTCAAATATTTTAAATATCTTTAGTGTTTTATTTGTATTTCTGATTTTTCATTAAAATGTTTTGACAAAGGAAATAGAATCATTTTATCATTGAGAGACAAAAGCAAGCATAAGAATTCTTGTAGCAGATACACTGGTAATAACACTGATATTGCTCTGATATATTCTTCTCCTTTTTGTGGCATGCAAACTTAAAACTTGCTATGATATATTCTTCTCATTTTTGTGGCATGAAAACTTGAAACTTACCTCTGGGAACTATATAAATTTGTGGTCTGGTGCTAATCTCCTTCTTAAGTAATTTTAGTCTTTGAAATTCTTTCCCATCAACACAACAAAATTGGTAAAGTGTTTCATATGTTGAGAAATGATAATGCATCATTATTGTTTATTCATTTAGGTATGATCTAAGTGGGTCCTAATCATTATTGTTTATTGTTTATTCATTTAGGCATGTGGAAGAATGGAACTCATGTAATAACCTAAGTATGTTAGGACTCTGGAGTTGTGTTAATACACAGTATACATAGAACATAATTTACAAACACAAATAACATATTTTGATGGTCAAATTCCTTCAAGTTGGTGAAGTGTGGAGGCTTGTATAGATGTTATACACATCCCTTATTCAACATTCACATCAGCTGTTTTGAGGTATTCACAATTACAAACAAAATTAAATTCAGTTTTATAGTGATTACATCAGTTTTAGAAGGTTCCTTCAAGTTGGTAAAGTGTGAACTGTGGAGGATTCTCTAGATGCTATACACACCTCTTATTCAACATTCACATCACTCTTTTTAGGGTCTTCACAATTACAAACACAAATTACATATTTTGATAGTCACTGTTATACCAACTGCCATTAATTAAATTAAGCTTTATAGTGATTACATCAGTTTTAGGAGGTTCCTTCAAGTTGGCGAAGTATCTAGCTTTCTTTACAAACCCTCTGGTGAGGAAGCTAAGAGGACCATCTCATCGCTTCTCCTTCCCCTATTGGTTCATTGGAAACCATGTGAGCCTACTTAGTGATAGGTTATCCCTTGTCACTTCAAATTTAATCCATTTTTTATAGAAGAAACAACTTACTCAAGCAAATTAAGAAGGGATAATGAAGTTTAAATATGCACGCTCATTGATTGTTATCTCTTGAATCAGAATGTACTTTTGAGCATTTATTGGCAATTCTGGGCATGTTAGATTCTCTTAAAAAGCATTAAGGTCAAATCTGGGCATGTCGAATTTGAACCAACATAAGATAGAGCCGCACACATTTTTATCTTGCTGCACTGTTGCTACCAGTCTTTTTCAAGTTTGGAATAGACTCCGCATTTAACTTTGCTCTTTCAGGAAACCGAGTTGATTCAACTCCTTCAAGTTTGTATTGAGCCAATGTCACAAATAAGATGCTAGTCATATTAACTCAGTTAGTCTGACTAATAAGTCAGACTTTGTTGGCTTCCTATAAAATGGACAGAAAAAAAGGAACACTCATTTTACTTGTTTTCTTGATCCAATTTAAGAGCATACAATCAACAAACCTGCATAATGTCTAGAATCCATGACATTTTGTAGTATGGTGTATCATTTACGGATTTTGAAGCAATTTATTATTTAAAATTTGCATATATATGCTGTGTAATTTAGTGTATTTTCTTACTTACTAAATTTTTTCCCAAGTCAACTCCCGAGTTTATCGAGATAACACTCAACTCTTATTCTTTGGCCATGTCTAGTCATACTTCGAGTTGGGTCTGGGGTTAACATTGGCTTGCTATATCTGAGGGCTTAACCATATGTTTGAACTGTTTCTTTACAATGCAAGAAAGCATTCAATCTCAAAATAAAGACATAGAAGCTTGGAAATCCATAGAAAAGGAAAAGTCTTACTTGTTAGAAGAGTGTGATAAAGCTCGGCAAGAGGCTTCAAGTGCAAATCAACAGGTATAAGCTAAGTGGTTTGTATCGGGGGGGTTGAGGTATTTTGCAATCACTTTATTTCAGTTCTCCTGACATGAACTGTATTTCTATGCCATGTTCTTTATATCTTCATTATAATGGCTAGCATGTCATTGCAACAGGTGGCATCGCTTCTGGATATCAATAAGCGATTGCAAGAGTACAATACTAGTTTGAAACATTATAACAGCAAACTTCAGAGTGATGTCGACACTATTGTAGAGACCATCTCCCAAATACAAAAAGAAAAATAAACTATGATGGAAACTCTCAGTAGCTTAAGAGGTCACTCTAATACAATTCATGACTAGTTTAGTGTAACTAAAGTGAGTATGTATTTCTGCAAACAAGTCAACCTTGATATTGAATGGTGCTTTTCTGCAAAATAGAGATATTATTTATTGATATTCATTCTAGGAAGTATCTTTCTTTGAGCGTTCCTTACTTGCATCATGAATATGATACTCTTAGTCTTTAGATATGGAATTGAAATCTACTTCAGGGCACTTAAAGCTACCTTCTCCACGAAAAACCTCGTAGTAAAACCATGGAGTACTTCTATGTGATCCATGGATGGAAAATGGGGTAAATTGTCTGTGCAGATTACTGCACCTAATCCTGAGGGACTCTAGAGAGACTAAACCATCTCTTGGGAGGACTCATGTGTGGCTCAAGATCACTTGAGCTAACCTCTAGGGCTCAAAATTTTAAGGACATGGGAGTGGGTGGGATTTGATCCACTCACATGTGTAGTCACAATATCATTTAATATAATATTTTTGGGTGCAACCACATATTTGATAACTTCCTCAAGGTTACTCCATGGATCTAGGAACAACCCCCATTGGATTTGAACATTACCCACTGGTGAAAAACTCCTTGCTCTTCACCAGTGGATCTAACCCTTTTGGGGAACTCAAAGCTACTTACTCTCTCAGAGATTGTTATAAAAAATGAGACTATTTTTCAAGCTGGACAACAAAACTTCTGATTAAAATCTTTATTCATTTTATCCTCTGCAAATTGACTTCCATAAAGACGTTTTTCTTTTTCTTTTTCTTTGCAAATGGACTTATTATCTATTCATGTGTGTTTTGCAACAATCCTAGTTTGTTTTGTGGTTTGATTACATGGTAGATGCCACCCAAGTGCAAAATCGTCAATCTATAAAGCAACCTCCAAATACAAAAACGTTCTTCACAAAATAGGGCATGAACCATGTGAGTAACCTTCCAAGTGGACCAACTCAATGAGTAACCTCCAAGCATGTAATATCTCTCAAGAAATGGTGTAAAAAAGAGTGTAAGAATGCTTCAAATGATGAATTTCTCCTTTAGTCGGGCTGAACACTACCCTTATGCATGTGTCTCCAAGGGTGAATGTTCCTCAAATAATGAGAGAAGGCCTTCTTCTAAAAACAAACCAGTAAACCCAAGGTGAATTGGCCCTCTTTAGGGCTTCCATTTTATGCACAGGGGCACTTAATGCACACCAAAATTGGGATTTTAGGGCCAACTAGGGTTGTTACTCCTCTTGTGCATAGGTCCGAAGATTTTTAGGGTTGTTTTGTGACCTTCGATTGCAAGGAAAGCCACCAAAGACTATTATTTGCTATTGATCTCCTTCAAGAGACTGTCGAGAATCACCTAAAGCGCACTCAAATTTGGTTTATAGGGTCTAAAATTAAATGATATTTTTTTTGTTTAGGTTTGTTTACACCCTTTTTGTGGAGAAAAAGCACCCAGAATTCATGATACTGCTATAAATTGCTGATTAGGAGGTTGGAACAACACTTATTTATGTCGATAATGAAGGTTTGAGGCTGTTGGAGTGACAAGGTATGCTCTTTATGTCCATATCTATGCCCAGAATTGTTTCTTAATTTCATTTCAACCCTCAAATTCAACCCAATATTTCTCAAATCCTATTTTTTCCATTGTTCATCACTTTTCATAGGGTTATTCATGCCCATAACTGCCTTTTAACCCTCCAATTTGGCCCAAATTTAGAGGTAGGCCTGTATGGTGATGGATAAGTGCACAAGGGTGCCCAAGATGCTGAAATAGGGCTGCTTCATACCCTTTTTTACTATCAAACATGTTTTTTTGTGCCCAAAATTCATGTCGATGCTGCTATAAGGCATATGAATGAGATTTTAAGGTTGCTTTCACCCACAGATTTCTCATTTTCACAGCCATAATTGCAAAGAACACCTCCTACTTCCATTAATCATTGTCTTTCAGGGATGCAATGTGCCCAGGTCTAAAAGTTGTCCTAATTATAGCTAATTTGAGATGCATTATTGTTTGTTGTGACCTTCAAAATGCTGCTAAAGTGCTCGGATCTGTCCCTTTGATGCTCATACTTGATTCTAGAGTTGTTTATGCCCATAGGACTGCCCAAAATTTCTCCTAGTGTTTTTAAACTGAAAATGAAATGGCTCACTGTTGTTACACTCCATAAACTATCCAAATTTCAAAACCAACTCAGAATTTCCTAGATTTTATTTCAAGATTACAATCATGACAATGCCACCCCTGGAGAGTGTGATTAGAATCATCGGTGGACACCCATATAAAATGGAGGGTAACACTTCCAAATGGGTACTCAAATGTGAAATTAGATCATTGATTGGACCACTCTCTAGAAACTGCTAAAACATAATTTTTAGAAGTAACAACCTCTTATATTTTCGTAAAAAATCAACTTGTACATATCTCCCCAAAGGGTATTCAAAACCGTGATAAGATCATGGAAAATATGACACTACAGCTCACCCTGTGGATTCTCTTAGAAGGAGGGACTTGAATATTAGGATATATTTGCTTCAGTTGAAAGGAATACATATATTTGAGTAGCCATGTCTATTGCATCAGTTTTTGGTTGGCCGTTATACTAGATGAATGTAAATACTATTTTTCTAAATATTACGATTAAAGAATAAATATACATTAATTAGCTAAGAGATTTTGAGGTGCATAGGATATTATATTTTGGGTTGCTCCAAAAGTGTTTACAACATGCTAGGGGTGTGCTTCATGTGATGTGGGGTGCATTTTGGAACCCTAGCCCCATATTTTATCTTATATTGCTATGGTTGATTGGCATTTCATATTCTCAGTTAAAAATAAAATACAACCTACACTGCTACTATCCCAAGGACCTTGCCTTGCTCCATAAAAGAACCCCATTACCTGCTCTTTAATGATGACCAAATTCTCCATTTGTCTCTCTTTTCTTGAATGATTGGAAGCCTGTAAGGTTTAATCTATGGCCATGGATCTGATTTGATAAGAACATTGAAATGAAGGTACTACAACTTTTTCCACAAATAGAAATAAGTTTCTTTCTAGGTACATGTCCCATATAGTCAGACATGGCACAGGTTTCCAAACCTTGAGCTCTTTTTGTCTGATAAAACTTTTCAAAAATTCTTCAACAGAGTTCCCAACCCATCTATTCATCACTCTTGTGAATTGCTCCACTTCTAACCAGACCTATTTTGTATATTTGAGCATTTGATGAGCAAATGTTCTATTGATTTTTCATCTTCTCTATATAAAATACATGCACATTTCCTGTTCTCCTGCATGTACATGCACATGCACATATGGGGATGTGTTTACTATCACAGTCACAGTCATCTCCACTCCAACCTCAGACAGCTTCCAAATCTATTTGAATTCCAGAGCTTATTACAGAACTAAAATAAAACCAAGTGATTTAAACTAATGTTATGGTCATGTAGGTTTCTTTCCTTGTATGGTCAAGTTTCATCCCAAAAAATTATTGTGAGTTGAGCTTGAATGTTTTCATCCCTCGTGGAATCTTCATGTTCTAGTGGAAGACCGAGGTAGTTAGATCTATAAGTAATGTGATTAAGTTCTCAAATGGAAATGGGTGGGTGAGTGGAATCCACAAGAGTCTCTTAGAAATGGCTTCCATACTTGTTGTGCTGATCATGATCATGCATGCAAGGAATGACATGATATGTTGCAGGTGACTATAGGCAAGGATGTAAACTCATATAGTATAGCTTATACATTTACATGGCTTGTACCCTCAAAGGACAGGACATGAAACAAGATTTGATACACTACATCAAAAAATTTGGATCAACATGAAGGTTAGTCAATTATTTAGTTTAAATGGTTTTAAATTTGAGCATATTTTGCACTGGCTTACAAATATAGTCAAGCTGAGAATAATATTATACTGCAACTAAGTGAATCTGATTAAAAGTTTATTTATTTTTCTACATGATTTATGTTAGTTTGTAGTAAAAAATCTCTTTTTGTATAAAAATAAAAAATTTCAAAAAAGTTTGCTTTGTAGGTCCATTGTACTCTTTGAAATATGCCCTTCAACATGTAACCATGGATCCGATGAGCTCCCCAAAATCTTTAGATATTATGAATAAAATCAAATACAGGGCCTTTTAGCTAGAGCGAAAAATTTACCCTAGGAATAGTTTTCCACTGTCTTCTAATCAAAGGCTATTTCTAAAGTACTTCAGCAAATTATGTTGATTGATAGTTAAGGGAAATAAACAGAGGGTAACCAAATTTAATTTCTGGATTTAGAAGAAGCAACCTCTCACTTCAGCATTCATGTTCCTAAGCACACATTAGAGTTCATTCAACTCAGTTTCAACTACTTCTGCATGATCTCCACCTTTTATTTCTATCAAAGAAGCCGACAAATTTCCCACTTTCACTTGTAAATCCTTTGGCAGTCTTGTTTCCACTATCATGGTTTTGGATTAACACCATTTCCTGCTACCTTTGGGGGTTCTATTTATCTTATATGAGAATTTTTTTTGGGAAGAGTAGCTACTATTTTCGGAGATGGGTGAGTAAATATGGTTGTGCTCACTTTAAAATGTTATAGCCACGCTTGGATTCATGCCTAAGTGAGCGACTGAGCCATTGTCACTAAATGACTTCCTTTTAATTATTGAGTGTGATGATTGATATGAAACACATTTACCAAAGAGATCTCTAATATTTGGCAGCTGAATAGTAATCGCTCAAGCTAAGCACAGATTTGCATTGCTTTCACCACAAGGTTCTCATGTTTCTCCATCAAATATTCCTGTAATTATTTAATTTGGCTGATTTTCAAATCTCTTGTTGACTAGGCAATACACGAGTTTGTTTAAATTCCCTAAACATGATTGACGCTAGCCTTTTCAAACAAGTCAAGGATGTGATTAGTCTCCGGTATCTCATCCTCCATTTCTAAGTGGCACTTGTTTCAGTTCATTTTAACCACCTTTGTTAAGGATTGAAATAACTCCATTTCTCAAATTTGGAATTCAACATTTTCTATACTTAATAAATCTTAGGATCACATAGTACCGTGCAAAGAGTAAAATGTTAATGACTTGTAAATGTCAAAAACATTCCTTGAGATCACTTGATATTAACACATTGTAGTGAAACATAATCCTTCAAACATTACTGTAATAAAAACAAATATCAAATCAATTCCAATTTTTTATCATTAGTAAGTGTCAAAATTTTCTTAGAGTCAAGTTCTGATATAAATTTTTTGAGTGTCAAAATCATACAAAACAATAATTTCAAGCTCTGTACAAGTCCTATTTTCGCTTGAAATAAAGGTATTTATGAACTGAGTTTTCTTGCAATCATTTTTTCCAAGCTTTAGCATCATTATATAGTGTGTTGATGACTTAATGGAGTATGATTAAGTATCAAACCTTAAATAAACATAATGGTTTCTAGGGAATAGTGATTTTTGTAATCTCATTAAGCCAATTTCTTGAGTTTTGTTCAAAATTTCTAGAAAAGGTTTATGGATTTCATAACCTGCTTGATCATATATTATGAACTTATACGATCTATCACCCTTTGCTGACCATTAGATACTCAAAGTTGTGTATTGATCTTTTTTATCATTATAGAGGACTCTGTAAGTTAGGTTCCCAAATTCTTAAAGGGTGTAAGCTCAATGGAAGAGTGTCTGCCTTACAAGCAAGAGGTTGGTGGTTTGATTCCTCTATTCCCTAATGATATTATAATATCGGTTAAAAACAACTGAATTAGTAACCAAAAAAGAAGAGATAAGTGACCAAACAAAATGACCAAAATTCGTATATAAAATTACTCAAAATGACTAAATTAATGACCAAAAGATGAGAGATGTGAAACTGGGCATTAAAAAGGATGCAATACGTGGCACTAATGATGAAGCCAAACATGGTGTTGATATGGTAGAAAAATAAGACAAGAAACTAGGCATTAAAAATGATGTAACATATGGTGCTAATGATGAAGCCAAACATGGTGTTGATATGGTAGAAAAATAAGACATTACTTTGGATGCAAAACATGACGCTAAATAGGACGAAAAATATGGTGCAACAATAGAAGAAATATTTGGTGTCATTTTGGTAGCAAAACACGATGCAAAAAAGGAAGAAAAAATTGGTGCAAATTTGGAAGCAAAAATTGGTGCATATTTGGAAGTAAAACATTGTGTAAAATGGATGCTAAAGTGGTAGCAAAAATGGATGCAATATTGGATGCTAATTTGGATGCTAACATGGTGCTATTAAGGATGAAAATGTGGCACTAATTGGGATGTCATTTAAGAAGAAAAAGAAGACACTTTCTAGGAAGCAAAATAGAATGTTATTTAGGAAGAAAAGTTGGACGCTATTCTGGAAGCAAAAAAATAGATGTTATTTTGGACATCATAAAGGATGCTATATAGGAAGCGAAAAAAGACATTTTTTGAGACACTTTAAGTTTTGTCCATGACGCATCCCATTTAGCGTCTAGTTTGATCACTGAATGTAAAAAAATTAAATTAAAAAGGGACGCTAAATGGGATGCTAATTCCAGGATTTGTTGTAGTGCAAGTAGCAAGAATTTCGGAGATATGCAGAGAGAAGATCAGGAAATTATGTAGAATAAATTTGAGAAAACTAGGGATTCATCTTTCGGGTACTTCCCTACACCAATTAGTTGGAAAATGAGGACTATCAAACTCTCCCTAAGAGGGTGCATATTTCTATGGAATAAGTTTCTCATTCTATGGGTTTTCAATTTTTGACCTAACACTGATGTTGGGGAAAAGTAGGGCATCAAATATTTTGTAGTTTTGTCCACATTTTTGGGAAAATGAGTATGTTGCTCAAATTGCTTTGAGGAGGAACATATTTCTATCCAATCATATCTTAAAGATACCTAAGTTGAAAAATTATGGTTTCTCTGTCAAACCCTAGGTCCACTAGAAGCAGTCTTCCAGAAAAAACTTTCAAGCAAGCATCAAGTTGAAGCAATCTCATTGGTAAGTTCTATCCTCCCTATTTACATTTGAGATTCTCATTTTTATCATGATGCCAAACAATAACAAGCTTGAGGACAAGCTTAAAGGATCCAATAACTCCTGATCATGGAAGTATAGAGTGCTTCTCATACCTTAAGAAGCATGACCTAGAGAACTATGTCCAAGAAGAAGCTGTAGATATAGAGGGAGATGAAGATAAAGCACAATAGGGACTTAGTCAAATTCAAGAAGATTATTTCCATCTCCATTAGATATCACATTTATCATCCTTGAAGACTCCCAAGGATATGTTTGATATAATGTCCAACTTGTACGAATGAAAGAATATCAACAAGAAGATGACATTGAAGAACCAACTAAAGAGTGTGAAGATACAAAACTTAGAGACCATGCATTCCCACTTCACAAGGGTTGCTCAAATCAAGGAACAAATTGAATAAAATGACAAAGAAATGAAAGCGGATATTAAAACCTTGAATGGGATCAAACTTCATGGGATTCATTCATTAAGGAATATGTGCAATAAGGAAGCTGATCTCTTTCAACAGAGTATGGGAAGAATGCACACAAGAAGAAGATCGATTCATAACAAGAGAATATGAGAGAAACTAAATATTAATCTCTCATAGTTCACTCCAAGAATAAATCATAGAAAGGAGGACCATCATCACAACAGAAGATAGAAGGAACTCAGAAGCGATCCTTCCAAACATTTGATGTTACACTTGTGATGAGAAGGGGCACTACTCTAGAGACTGTCCTAAGAAGTAAAGGATCCTTCAAAAATAATTCAAACAAGAAAGGATATTAGGCTCACACCACTGAAGATGATTAAATAACTAATAAAATATTGAGAGAAGAAAAGGAAGATTCCTCAAGTGATGAGGAACATTCATTATACTAGTGAAGACAAATACCATACTCTTATCCATATCAATATTTGGATAAGAAGGAATGCAGTTAGTGACACTCAATACCATTACACAAGTTCCCATAATCATATGATAAATTAGAAGGCTCCAGGACATAAGGATCAAGAAGGAGTCCACCCACCCAACAAACAAAGAAAGGCTCCTAGAATCAGATGATGAAGTAGAAGAATCTATGAAACGAGGATCAAGAAGGAGTCCACCCACCCCCAAAAAAAATACAGGCTCCCATAATCAAATGATGAAGTATAAGGCTCCAGTTATTCTTATCAAGAAGGATTCAACCCACCAAAAAAATAAATATAAGTATTTGAATTGTCAAATTTTCCTATATATCTAGTTTCTTAAATGGCATTGTTTAGTTGTGTACATATATATGTTTAAGGAAATATATTATGCATGATAGAATGTTTGCATTAATGAACAATATACTACTAATATGCATGTGATGGGTAAGTATCCTATGGTGATATACAACACTCCATTTATACTTATCTAGATTGAAACCTCTTTGATGACATATTGGGATTAGTGCATAATATCAATAATGTTATGGTAGAGATGGAAGGAATCTATAAAGTTTCCGTGTGTATACGAGATATCGATGAAAGTTGTATTAGATAAAACTGTTGCATGATTATATATTTATGCATAAGAATTTCTCATTATGAATATTTCTTATGAAATGTTTCTAACCATGCAATTGATGTATTCGACTTGTAGGAAAGATCATGTACACTCACCTACAAGAAAATAAGGATGAGACTGGTTCCAAATATCAAGTGATGATAATTCAGTTAGAAGAATCATTCCAACAATTCAAGATGAAGAAAATTATGACAATACTTCCAACGAAAGTAAGAGGACTCGGATACACTCTAGTTATATCATTGATGTAGATCCTTCTAGCTATGAAGACATAGCCAAGGAGAAATGGAAGAAGATTGTGATCAAAGGGTTCTAGTTGATCATGGGGAATGATTTCTAAGATAGGGTTCCAAGACCTGAAGGGAAGTATGTAGTGTCTTCCATGTGGATCTACAAGATCAAGTATACGACATATTTTTGACATAGAATTGTCGAAAGGGGTTCACACTCTTTGAAACCCCTCTTTGATGTGAATCCCTAAACACCATCCTGGATAGGTTTTACCCTATCCAACAACACCTGTGAAGCATATGAAGTCTCACCCAAGATGCTTGAGGGAGGGGTGCATAAACCAAGTTTTTGTAGTAAGGAGGAGGATTTGTTCACCCATTTCCCCTCTGTCGCAGTATTAACCAGAGATCCAGGTGAGGGTTTTAACACCAATAATTCATATTTGATCACATCAAGAACCATTCACATCATATCGCATCATCATATTCATTCATAAGAAGATCGACTAGTATGGAATCATCTACCATGCAGAAGCATCTCATCACTCATAAAAATAAATCATAATGCAACATTCAGTTGACTAGATCACATCATGAAAACCATAGAACAACAAAATATAAGACACCGAGTTCCCAACATTATCCGCACATGTCATATTAATCCATAGGTCAAAACAAGTTTCCAAAATATATCTCTAGATTCGTAAGACATAACTGCTCGCAAGACATAGCAACAAATGCCAAAATCATACCCTCTTCGACCATGGATTGATTTCTTGATATCCTTATGACAACCGGTGATATCTTCCTACTACATTTATAACTCTATATATAAGCTTGCGCCTTTACAAAATGTCCCACTTGTAACTAATTTATAACTAACTTGGACTAAAAACTACAAAAAATAACCAAGTGACTCTTGTCAACTTCTTCACCTTGTGCACTATTCTTCAACTTTGGTTGCTTGCACACCATGCACATCCATATCGCCTTACAACAAACCTCCAAAACAAATTTGTGGCTCATATTCGATCCATGTGAGCTGGATATTGTATATGCATTGATTTTGATCTTGAAGTCCTCATATTGCTGTTTGAACTCATTAGCCGCTTCCTTTACCTTCGTGCTGATTGCTACACATTCTTGTGCATCCTCCTCTGTTGAATGCTCTGTAATTTTTTCAATCACTTTCTTGCAGCTCTCCTAAATAGCTTGAAATGTATTGGCCGCCTTTAGTGCGAACTTCTCACCTATGTCGTGGAATTCATCCAGCTGAGTTATGTAGTGCTCGTGGTGCTCCCTTGCTTCGCTGGCTCTCTGTTGCAGTTCTTTCAACTCTACCGCCTTACTCACCTGTACTATGGGTGGCATCATTTTGAGGTATTCTTGCATTGTCGTTAACTATGCCTCGACCTCATGTAGCTGCGTGCTTAGCTGTTGTAGCTACTCATCCTGAACCACATTTTTCCAAAACTATGTGGTTTCTTTTATGAATATCTTGGCTACCTTCTCAATCTCTTAAAATCATCACCTTGGATTCTGCAACTTTCTCTGGCGGTGTGCTGGGAACTGCACATTCCTACAGTTTTTCTTTTTCTTTTTTTAGGTCTGCAATAATCTGTCCTAGTCGTAGAATTTTGGCCTCCGCAAAAATATCCTCTCTAATGTTAGGGATTTCCTAAGAGGCGAATGCAATGGATTTCTCTAGCCACTCCTTATCATCGTAGAGCTTCCCTTTTTCCATGATCTCTACTTCATGTTCCTTCTTCAAGCGCTCTATTTGTTCCTTTGCCACCTGTTCTTATTCTTATGACTTCACCAAATGGTCGCCAATAATTTCCTCCCTATTGGTGAGCTCCTAGCTCGGGGTATTTTGAAACCGTACCAAAATGTGGGTTGGAAAATCGTTGACATCAAGAGTAATTGTATGGTACTGGTGTATCGTTACATTAACTCCCTCACTTCCCATATCCAATGCCTGTGGTGGGATATGCACTATTATGACTCTCTTTCATGTGTTTAATTCTGTGACTCTCTACAACACATTCACTTGTGATACCTTTTCTAAAATTACATTAGTTAAATATTGCAATAGATGATTTACCTCATGAAAACATTCCATCAAGTGTTGTTTTAACTACGCCTCACTCTTAGTGGTTGTTGTGGAAATCGTAGTGAAAATAAGAGTCACTTGGTCACCTGTTATTGTTGGGGCATTGCTACCCTCACGCTGCTCATACCTTTGCTTCGTTCTCCCTTCTTCAAAATGTTGCTCCATCTTAGAATCCATCGGATTCTTAGATGACTCCTCCTGCGATTCTTGCTCACTTTCCTACACTTGTGTCTAGTCTACAGGGGCATCAGGTGGATGACACACCTCAGTATTTGATGACTTATCTCTACTTATAGGGACATCAATTATGGTGTCGAGTTCCTCATCCGTCAAATTGTACTGGGTGGTAAGCCACTGCTTTTCCTGGTCTCGGCGTGCTTGAATGTGAATTGCATGTAGAGACATCGCAAATCTTGTTATTCGTTGATACTTCATCGATGCCTCCTCAGAAAGGCGTGGAACCTTTTCTACTGTAATCCTCAACGTATCCTAATAGATATAGAACTAGATCACACAATCAATTAGGTGCTCCTTCTCATTGATGTACCATAAATTTTTATACCTTGTTCCCTTACATACTTGAGCGACTTCGACTTCCATTCCCTAATAATTTTGGGGCTCCATCCATCCAACTAGCACAGTCAATATCAATAACCAGGAATAAGTGAAGGCCCACTTACCTTCCTGGAAGAGAATCACATCTTGTGTCAATAAATTCAACAAAAATAGGGACCAATTCATTTGTACACCCTCATCACACTGCTCTGCGCATGCTATCACTCCAGATGTACACTGATTCGGTCGATTTTTCCTTATCATTTTGACAGCCAACATATTGGCCGCAACTCGAACTGCACGATCATTTATTGTACTAATAACATAGGCCCTTTTGTTGTGGTCCACACCATATTTATTCTTTGATCAGGCTGCCAATCTCTTGTCATTATATTTTCCACGAATGTGCCATGACAGATCAACCCCCTTCATAGGAAACCCAATTATTTGTGAAATCAGTTCCACAGTTACTGGTACCTTAGTATCCAGCCACAAATAACCTCCATGAAATCAAGCCAACATGTGCTTCACACATCCATTGGCTTCTGTTTCATGGCCAAAGTGTGTCATATGCATGAGGCCTAACAGCCTCGACCTGTGTTGTCCCATCGCCCACTACTGTGGTGTGTGAAAACTAGTCTTTCATCCCCCTGACCTTCTGACTCGAATGAATCAGTTTTGCATTCGGTGTATGCCAGCAGGTCATGATCGATGTAAGCCATTTTTTTAAAAAGGGCACAATGTTTAGTGTGCAATGCATTCCAATTGGCATTGTTAGAATCCTAATGGGGTATCTCTTGTTCTTGGTAAATTTAAACTGGGACACGTTGGCCTTACTCGAGGGATAAACCCAGGGATGTCCATAGTGGTCGCCCCCTTCCTGGCCTTGGATTATTCACCTTCGGATGTCGATGGTCTGAACAATGCCTCTTCTTCTACTTCTACCATGGAAGAACTTCGTGTGGTTCACTTATTTTTCGAAGGTGTCTTGGGAATATTTGTGCCCCTCTTCTTCCATAAAATTCGTGGAGATTCTTCCTGCAAATTTGGTATCTCCTTAATAAGTGGTGTCGTGATCGGTGGAGAATCTTTAACACTACCACTCAATATCACGTGTGCCATCACTGTAAACTCTATCACACTCTTACTCACAACTTTGCTGAACTACCTCTTTGCACTCTGCTCAGCTTACGGATCAGATGGTTCATTCAAATCACCCCTATCAATTCTTATAGCTCAAAGCCCCTGTGTGAAATATTTGGAATCATCACGACCAAATTGTTGAGTCTCATTTTGTTACCATTTTTGGTGATTAAATAACACATTTAAACACATATTTTATTATCTTTAGTATGTTTTATGTCATGCAGATTGTTATTTCAGCACAAGGTAAGAACAAATTTGATGTTATTATAACTTTGGTTATTAATATCATTTTTATGATTTTATTAACTCAAAATTATATTATTTAAAGAATATTTAATGTATTATTTGATATGTATATTTGTTTGTATATTTTATAGTTCGTTTGGGAAAAAATAACATCAAAATGCATTCAACCTTCCTTTCGCACCATATGTCCAGCTCATGATCCTGCTTGGCATTCAGCTCGCCCATCAGCCTGGATGCTGTTAATATCCAATATCGGGCATTAAATGTTGAAGAAGTCTGCAAACCGTTTTGTTGACCACGTGCCCAGGTGATAGCATAATCAACAATCTCGAAGGATCGTCGATGCATTGATTTCGCCATCCTGTTTTCACTACTCACATTCAAAGGAGGGAACGTTCTAGAGAATTGTCATTGTCACGATGGTATTGTTTACCACCACATCACTAGCCCACGCTTTCAATTGAAGAAGCACCCTCATTCTAGAAACCTATCATGTGTGCTCTTTCTTGTTCACCATGACGCCATGTTTTCCCTAGATCGACACACATCCATCTCACGAATCAGTGTTCCATTCAGCTCGTCATTCAGTCCACTCATTAGCCTGCACGCTGTCCATAATCAGCTTTGCACATTTAAACATGAAACAGCCTACAAACAGCTGATTATCCATGTGTTTGATTGCACATCAGCTTGCAAACTCACATGCTCGCGCTGATGAGGGATCTGCATTCTAGAACTTGTTGTTGTGTACAAGCCTGCGCTCACCACCAGTCCATCCTCCACGCTAAGGAAGGGGTCATCACCACATCAAGCACTCTGTAGAATCCTATCCATGTAAAAGAAGGAGCAAACTCTCCACATCACGCCATGATCACGCTGAATGAAGAACCAAACTATACATTGGTTGCAAATCAATTATGTTCTTTAAAGATTGCCTAAAATTAGAGAGTAGTTGACCTTTAGGGTCGACTTGCTCATCTCTCATGTAAAATATATATATCAGTCTCTAAATAAATAGCTTTAATCATTGTTGTTGAAGACTGCGTTTGAGTAGGAGTTAGCAGACTTCACCCTTGATTGTTGAGAGGGCCCCTCATCAACCAGAGCTTCATTAGCTTAGTTTTAATTCAGTTCTTTCTTTTATGTTTTATTTAATACAGTTTAATTTCCATTTTTTTTTCATTAGTGTGGAAATTGAACCCAAGATATAGAACAACTACACTCACAAAATTGCTAATCAAACATGTAAAATTAACATCAAAGGAGACTGAAATTGGAGCATAACACTAATCTGTATTGAATAAGTGTACAATATCCAACCTTGTGAATTAATAGGCTGCTGCAATATATAATTACATGAGAGATTCGAATGCATAAGGATTCTATTCGAAAAGGTCAAAAAGTAGGCTTACTAAATCTAGTCAAATCCCCCATAGGTGCTTAAAGCAGTTTCCAAATCCACCAAGATGCTCACGAATTGGCTAAGTCAAGTAGGAAAGATAATGAGGGATGGAAAGACAACTCATACATGATTTTATTAGGAGAAAAGGAGGGAGGATGATGTGGGCAAAAAACAAGTCAACTACATCCATTCTAGCTTTTCCTTTAAATTCCTTAATTCTCAATAAAACATACAGCTTTTCAGAAAAAGAAGATATGCACTTTGGAGGATCTGGAGTAAAGAAAACATGCTAAATATGGTTTCCAGGAGGTTTCCCAAGTTCTCCATGACTCAATTTTAGCAAGTTTTTACTTCTAGGACATGTAGAAGGCAACTAGCATAGAGTGGAATCTAGGAGACTAGGTAATACGACAAAAATGATTTAATTAATGTCTAAGGTAGGTAACTATGGGTTGATTATTCTAACACTCCCCCTTAATATTGAATTTATGAGTAAATATCAGAAAAATATAGGGCCTAGCAATAAGGCTTAGTCACCCTTTACATACTGCTTGTCCATACAACCAAGGAAAGAGGCAAAAACCTAGTGGGAAAATCCTCCCTTAAACATGGACAAGAAAACACAATTTGGAAATATTGTCATCAATCATGCTTCACAGCATGATTAGAAATCCCTAGCAGTGATTTGAGATTGCTGAATTTCTTCTCACAAAAAACTTTGGTGAAGATGTCTGCTACTTGTTCTAAAGATGCATAGAAGAGTAAATGAATGGTACCATCATGCACAAGCTGTCTGATGTAGTGCATATGGATCTCAATGTGTTTGGTTCACTGTCTTTGAACTGGATCATTATTGATTCAAATGGTGCTCTGATTATCACAATAGAGAATAGTTGAAAACTCTGATTCTAATACACATTCTCCAAGTATTCCCTGCAACCACAAACATTGAGTTGTTGCATTTACAACTCATCTATACTCTGCTTTTGTATATGAGAGTGCTATGGCTCTCTACTTCTTGCTTGACCAGCTGATTGGTCCTTTTGCAAGCATGAACACATATCCTGATGTTGAATTTTGATCTGTGTTGTCACCTGCCCAATCATTGTCAGTAAACCCAATCAAATCAAGATCAGATTTTACTTTGTAGAAGATCCCATGAGTTCTTGTTCCTTGAACAAAGTTAAGGATCCTTTTGGCTGCTCTCCAGTGGATCTCATGAGGCTGATCCATGTATCTTGAATCCACACTAACTGCGTAATATATATCAAGTCGAGTGTGTGTAAGATAAAGCAAACACCCAATCAACTGCCTATACAATGTATTATTTACCATAGGAGAAGAACCTGCTTCTTCAAGCTTAACTCCTGAAAGGAAGGGAGTCTTGCTTGGATTGCAATATTTCATGTTGAACTTGTTCAGCAAATATAAGGCATACTTGAACTGATGTACTTTGATTCCATGTTGGGATTGATAAATTTCGAGACCCAAGAATTGGCTCAACAATCCCAAATCTGTCATAGAAAATGCATGGTTCATTGCATCCTTCAAGGAGGAAATCTCTTTTTTTGAAATTCCTGTAATCAGAAGGTCATCCACATACAAGAAAATAATCATTAAAGAACCATGAATCAGCTTCAAATAAACATTAGGATGAGACTTGTATCAAACAAAACTCAATGACAGCAGAAAGCCATCAATCTTAGCATACCAAGCCTTTGGGGCTTGCTTGAGCCCATACAATGATTTATTTAACCTGCAAACTAAATATGGATTAGAAACAAAACCTTCAGGTTTCTGCATGTAAATATCTTCAGTGAGATATCCATTTAGGAAAGCACACTTCGCATCCATGTGATGTACCTCCCACTGCTTCAAAGCCGCAATGGATAAAGCTAGCCTTATGGAGTCCATCTTTGCCACTAGTGCAAAGGTTTCATTGTAGTCAATACCATGTACTTGTGAGTAGCCCTTGGCTACCAATATTTCCTTATATTTCAAAAGTGAACCATCAGAAGAAAACTTAGTCTTCAAAACCTACTTACATTGAACTAGATTCCTCCCTGGGGAAGATCAACCAGTTCCCAAGTGTTGTTCTTCTGGAGCGAGCTGAATTCTTCTTTCATGGCTGCTTTCCATCTTGGATCATGTGTTGCATATTCATATGTATGTGGATCTTATTAAACCATCAGATATCACTTCTCATCAGATAAATGATCTTTCATACAAATCGCACTCTCAAACTGAGATGTAGTCCTCCTAGTGTCACTAGGATTTCCAACTAGTTCCCCAGCTGCATGAATGGTATTTGCTTCCCATTTTGGTCTTGTAGTACTATTAGGATCTACAATCAAATCATCATTATCAGACATATCAGAACCAGCAAACTCATTAGTCTCTCCACTTACAATCAATGGATCTGGTGGTGAAGAAGACTCTCCAACTTCAACTGCTACTAAAGGCTCTTCTTGGAACTGAACACTTCTTTCAATGAAAGATTTGTCAGTGATCAATTTGATTAGCTTGTACCCTTTTGAATCTTTAGAATACCCAACAAATAGGCACTCTTGGCTTTGGGGCTGCAAAGCCTTTCTCTTTTCAGTTGGAATTCTAGCCCAAGCCTTGGCTTGTGCCCACTCCAAGCTTTGAAAGGAGTCATACCATCAAGCTACTTATGAGGAACCCTATTCTAGATGTAGGATGCATATTTTATAGCCTTGGCCCAAAAATTTGGTGGCAAATTCTTAGCCTCCATCATTCTCGTTGCCATCTCCTTCAGTGACCTGTTCTTTCTCTCAACAACACCATTTTGCTGTGGTGTGTAAGGGATCGAATGCTGCATCTGAATACTTGCATCTTTACAATACTAAATGAAATTAGAATTGAAATACTCACCACTATTGTCATATCTAAGGATCTTGAGTTTCCTCCCAGACTGGTTTTCAACCAAGGCTTTAAAGACTTTGAAGAGGTCAAAAACTTCAGACTTATGCTTTAGGAAGTAAACCCAACAATACTTGGAAAATTCAACTATGAAGGTCAATGCATATTTGGATTGAATCATGGACATATGAGGAAATGGACCAGCAATGTCACTCTAGATCAACTCAAGAGGTGCAGAGGTTCTTTCAAATTTGTGCTCTGGGTGTTTTCCTAGGATACAACCTTGACAGAATCCCTTGGAAAACTTGATCTTTGGTAACCCTATGACCATATCTTTTTCACTCAAATCAGAAATATACTTGTAGTTAAGATGGCCAAATATTTCATGCCAAAGCTTGATTTCCTCATTAGCATGAATCAGAAGAGCAGAGGGGTTTGAGTAGGGTAGAAAATGGGAAAATATGTATACCTTTGAAGTGTGATCAACAACACCTTTTGCTATGACTTTACCATTCGAAATCTCAATGATTTCAACATCATCAGGGGAGAAGATGAACTTATTTGGAGACCTAGTGTGAGTCATCTGATACACTGACAAGATATTAGAGGAAAGACCTGGAACATACAACACATTATTGAACTCACCATGGTCAAGATCAATCCTTTCTTTCCCCAAACTGTCAGTGAGATAGTCATCTCCCAAAACTATTGGTGGAACTTTTAACATGTCAAGAGAGGAGAATGCCTCTTTTGTCGAAACCATATGTATAGAAGCTCCAGAATATATGATGAAGCTAGGTGAGCTTGATGTGCCAGCAATCAAGGCATGTACTCTCTCTCTGTCCTCTGAATTTGATCCTCCTTCCCTATTCTTTGAGCAATCAGGAAGGGATACTTTATTCTTCTCCAGGAGTTGGGTCAACATGTCAATTTGCTTCTTCATACAAGAGCTCTTAGGATGATATCCCTTATTGCAGTATGCACACTTGCTCATTTCTCCTTTCTTCTTCTTCTTCTGAAATTTCTTCTTGGAGCCTTCGAGCTCCTCTTGAGACTTGTTCTTGTCTCTCTTTTGCTCTGGTGGCTTTTTAGCTTTTTTCTTGCTTTTTGAATCCACCCTTGAATCTCCAGCAACCAAAGATTGGTCTTTGGAAGGTTTGATGGTACCCATCATCACCAACTTATCTTGTTCCTGTGTGAGGGATTCCATGAACTCTGCAAGCTTAGGCATCTTTAAGGCTCGAGCTGTCAACTTGGTGGCATGTAAGGTCGAAACAAACAATGAATAGTTAGGGCCAAGCTTCAAGAGTATGTCCAAAACTAGTTTCTCTTCCTTCTTTTCGATCCCACACTATTTTAGCTGCAAAACAAGGGCTTTAAACTTGGAAAAATAGAGTTGCAAGGATTCGAAGCTATTGGGACTCAAGGAGATCAGCTAATTCTCAATTTGATGTCCTCTCATCTCATCTGTCTTACCAAAAAGATCTACAAGCTTCTCCCACACTTCACTAGGTGATGTCAATCCATCCAGATGGAAGAGGAGGTCTCTTGAAATGCTTAGACACAAAAGATGATAGGCCTCATGCCTCTTGTTGTTCCATTTGATTTTATCTGTAGATGCATTGGGCTCTACCTAAGTTTCCATAGTAACCCTATAGATACCTTTCGCTCTCAACAATATCTCCATCTCAGCTTTACACTCAAAGAAATTGAACGGAGTCAAGATGATCTTCTGAGATTGGTCCATAGCTCAGAAACTGTGCCCTTTAGTCAGCAGAATATACTCCCAGTCAATATGTTGAACCTACAATAGCAATATGGAAGGAGAGAAATCAATCTACAAAGGATTTGATACCATGTGGAAATTGAACCCAAGAGATAGAACAATTACACTCACAAAATTGCTAATAAAACATGTAAAATTAACATCAAAGGAGACTGAAATTGGAGCATAACACTAATCTGTATTAAATAAGTGTATAATAGCCAACCTTGTGAAGAAATAGGCCACTGCAATATATAATTACATGCGATATTCGAATGCATAAGGATGCCATTCGAAAAGGTCAAAAAGTAGGCTTACTAAATCTAGTCAAATCCCCCATAGGTGCATAAAGCAGTTTCCAAATCCACGAAGATGCTCATGAATTGGATAATTTATATAGGAAAGATAATGAGGGATGGAAAGACAACTCATACATTCTTTTATTAGTAGAAAAGGAGGGAGGATGATTTGGGAAAAAAACAAGTAAACTACACCTAGTCTAGCTTTTCCTTTTGCCTTAATTCTCAATAAAACATGCATCTTTTCAGAAAAAGCAGATATATGCTTTGGAGGATTTGGAATAAAGAAGACATGCTAAATATGGTTTCTAGGAGGTTTCCGAAGTGCTCCATGACTCGGTTTTAGCAAGTGTTGACTTCTAGGACATGTAGAAGGCACCTAGCATAGAGTGGAATCTAGGAGACTAGGTAATAAGACAAAAATGATTTAATTAATGTCTAAGGTAGGTAACTATCAGTTGATTATTCTAACAATTAGATGCTATTTTACTTCCTGTATTGTATTAACTTAGTTTTCTTTTAGTAGTTAAGTAAGTATTTTATTTCCTATATTGCATTAGTTTATTTTTATTTAAGTAATTAAGTAAGTAGATGCGTGCATAGTTTTACTTTCAGCCACTTTCTTTCAGTCTTTTGTTCTTAGTTAGTTGCTTTTAGTTAGTCATTTCATTCCAGTATTGCTTTCAGTTTTTAGTTTCAGACAAGTAGAATAGTTTATTTCCATTTGAATTTAGTTTTGATTAGTTATGAATTGGTTTAAGTAGAATAGTTTGTTTTCATTTTAATGTAGTCTTGTTTATTTATTTCATGTTATTAATTTATTTATATAGAATAGTTTGCTTTCATTTAAATTCAGTTTTGTTTATTTATTTTTCTGTCATGAATTTGTTTCAGGTAATTTCCAGTTTGTTCAAGTTAAATTCCAGTTTATTCATTAGTTTACAATGCAATGTTTTTTTTTTTAAGTATTCATTTGAAGATAATTTGTTGATTAAATAGGTTTGTTTATTAATTCTATGCATTAGGTTTAGAACTCAATAACTTCAGCGGAATAATTAGTTCATTTAGGTTAGTTTTTACCATTTCTACTCTATGCAGCGCCATTTGGATTGTCTGTCCAGTCTGCCATTCAATCACCCTTTATTGACCTACTGTTTAGTATGTCATTTAACCCTCAGTTCTGTTTTTACCGTTTTACATATTTTTCAAATTGTTTTTAGTTTTGATTTGTCAATATTTGGATTACGTTTGTAGTTGGTGGTTTTATTTAAGCATTTCAATTAAAAGTTTGGTTGTTTTAAGTTATTGATTAAGGTTTTATCATATTTCTTTTCCATATGAATTAAGTTGTTTTATTCTTTGAATATTAAATAATGATTTTGTTTTACTGCTGTTTTATGTCATGGTCATCTTCGTTTGCATATAGAGTTTAGGGTTAGATGTACTGTTTTTAAGACGAAGTTAATTTATTTGTAATCATAGGAATCATTCTTGTTTTTATGCATGTATTGAAAAATAGAACTTAAATATATTTATTAAGTTTTCTAGTTGCTTCTGTTTATTATCTTTATTAAGTTTTCTACTTGCTTTTTCAATTTTCTATTCTTTATAAGATAAGTTGTTTTTTTACCCCAGCTTTTAGCTTAAGGAGTAGTTAGTTGGTTATTTGTCAATTTAGTTGTTATAATTCTTTTTATGTATGATTTAGTGTCTGAAGTTATAAGTATTATTTATTATGTCTTTCTTTCCAGTAGATGTTTAGAATTTGATATTCCAGTCCAGTCTAATTGTTTAGATAATTTTAGGAGTTTGACTTGGTTTTTTATCTTCCGATCTTTTGTTTATTAGAATATTTCCACGACACCCTAGGTGCCTTTTTACCTTTCCATGCATTTTGTATCAACTCTAAGCTTACCAAACTCGGTTGATAGTTAAATATTAGGTGAATTAATCTAGTCGATATAACACCCAACATTTTGGCGTTGTTTCCGCGGAGTTAATTTATAAGGTAGAATAAATAGGGTTCCTTTATGAAGTTTAGATAGATAGATAGATTACTTTTATATTACACAATAAGAGGGAGGGGATAATAGTAAGACGCAAAGATGACTTCACTATGGAATTTCCATGGTGTAATAGCTAGACGCATCCAGTATAGTGGGGTTCCCCAAAGCCTTGTTGTTCCTTTGTTGTTTTTGTAAGTGTGTTATTTTCTGCATTTGTCATATACTTGTTTTTCTTTTTTAGAACAGGTGCCCCTAAATCCATCAACCATAGTATAACATAAGTTTCGTTTAATTTAGTTTTCTTTTCATGAGAAGACTTATAGATCCTTAGGGTAGAGTTATTAAGGTAGGAAAAGCTATTGACATTTCTACTAACTTTTCCAGGAGTTGTAATACCCCAACTACTAACTCACGAGAAAGGTATCGAAAAACACATGAAGGGAGTAATTCTGCTTGGAAACCCAAAGAAACTCTTCCAAGAGATATTACCAAGGGAACCATAGACAGAGAAGAAATATTGACTGGAGGCCCTATGGACCTCATTTCAGAAGAAATTCAGAAGGATCAACCATTAGTAACCTCTAGTTCTCCACTAGTCACAAAACCAAAGGATACGGCCTTTTCACTACTAGGAAGTCTGAACTTTGTTGACCTAGTTGATCTTGAGCAGGTAAAATCCCTCTTTGGAAACCCAATATATAAAATCATCTCACAAATTGAGACATCCATGGTAGAACCTACTCTCCCTCTAGGGTTCAATAAGAAAACAGTTGACCAGGGGAAGATCTCTCCCGAAACAGAGCGTTAGGACGCTCGATTATCACCTCGAAAAGAGCTTCCTAGGTGTATTTATATTAAAAACCAAGCCTATATGGAGGGGCCAGGAGAGAATGGAGATCGTAATGAAGTTAGAAATAATGAAGGAGAAGGAGAAAATCAAACTGAGGCTACCTTCGGGTTTCCTATCCTAGATACTGTACTGGATGTAAATATGAAAAACATCCCTCCTTCTTCTTTACCTACCTTTTATGGAAAATGTAATGAGGACCTGGACACATTCTTGTTTGAGTTTGATATTCTCTATAGGAGCTATAATTACCTGCAAGATGCTCACAAACTAAAACTCTTTCCTGCTACATTGAAAGATTCTGCCTTGCGATGGTTCATGGGATTAGGTGAATCCACTATCAAGACTCGGGATGACATGATAACCTCATTCTTACGAAAGTATCAAGAATACTGCAAACCTAAAGACTCTCGACATGATATATTCAAGATACAACAACTTGAATATGAAATCCTAGAGGATTATCTCGAAAGGTTCATTTATACCCTTCATAAATCTAAGTATCATGACCTTCGAGAAGATGCAGTACATACACTTTTTCTCAAAGGAATCTCCGGAGACTTGCTAGAGAGTCTTAATCTCATGGAAGCTGGCGATATTTCTCATAAGAATTTTTCACAGATTGGTGATATGTGTAAAAATTATTCTAGAAGTAGAGGGAAAGTTGGGAAAAACTTTCGAGAGCCTTATAGTAGAAACATAAGAGGAAATGTTCCTAGTTCAGGAGGAGTTACAAGGATGGAATTAGGTAACCTATTGGAGAATTTTAAGACTGACATATTAGGAGCCATGGGTTATCAATTAGATGCTTTACAAGCCAAGAAAAGGCAAGATGAATAATGGGAAGCAATGAGTATTTTTTGTCCAAGGTGTAGAACAAAACATCCCTAAAGGGAATGTCCATTGAACAACATTTTTGTATGTCACATCTGTTCAGAGGAACATCCGATAGATAAATGTACATCCTTTCCTGGATTGCAATCCATATATAAGAGTGGGGATGTAGGTGAAACATCTAGGAGGCCTCCTTGGCAATCTAGAGATCAACCAATATACCAGAATTTTCCACCACAATCCCCACACTATTACTCTTCATACAAACAACCCCAACAATGGAACAATCCTAGTTGGCAGAGTTGGCCACCTCAATATCCTCCTCCTCAATTTCCACAGGAATAGTATTGGTCACAAGAGTGGAGAGGATAGCCATATCCTCAGTTGCAACCTACCCTTCCACCTAGTCATCCTTATCCTCAACATCAATCGAATTTCCAACAGCATTTGCCTGGATTTATACCTCCAGTTCCTCTCATTATGCAACAACCTCATCACTTCTAGAATACAAATCCTCCGCAACTGACATTATTACCTGCACAATCGATATCTAACCCTAATAATAAGCCAACTCAAGCTCTTAACAATATTGGGTTGCAAACTCTTCCATCCTACCTTGTTTCGACTGTACCTATACATGAGATTCAACTACGGTTTGGAAGAGTTGTTAATAATAAAACCAGAACATCGGTCATCATTCGTGAGAAAAATGACGAAGAAGAAGATTCAACTGAACCCGTGAATGATGCCATTTTGGAGGATGTGAATATTTCAAAAGTTCCAATACCTACTCGTCCTTCCCAAGAACTTATTCAGTCACAAAGAATTCCTCCATTTCCAGCAAGACTAGTAATAGAAAAACCCGTATTTCACTTTGAGTATGATATCTTGAATGAATTAAAGAATATATGTATCAAAATCCCGTTATTACAATATATTAAAGACATACCAATTTATATTAAGGTGATGACGGAATTATGCATTAAACGTCCAGGGAAGAAACAAAAAGACCCGCTTACAATTCATGTCATAAAAGAGATGTCTGAATATATGATAGATCAGTCCCGGATTGCAAAATATACAAATCCAAGAGCCCCAATAGTGACTATAGTCATAAATAATACCTCCATAGGTAACACATTAATCGATTTAGGATCAACCATCAATATGATGACCACCGCAGTGTTATAAGTTTTACAGTTGGGACAATTTCTTCGACCTACCCCTTCCATCTTGGAACTAACACACCGTACTATGGTAAAGCCTGCTGGAGTCCTGGACAATATTATTGTATCAGTAGCTTCATGGGAATAGCCTATCAACTTCATGGTCATAGAATCAAAGTATCCTGATAAAGGACATCCAATCATCTTGGGAATTCCATGGTTAGCTACTACCAATGCTTTTATAGGATGTAGGGATGGGGAGATGACCATTTCCAATGGGTTGTCTACCCAAAGACTTATTTTATATCCCCCAGCAAAACCAATAACTGAAAAATTCCTGGTGGTTAAATTTTTCCTTTGGGGATGAAGATTTTGATGACCTTTCCTTTCCTAGTGATTTCTCTTAGGCATTGTAGGAGCAGACTACTGAGAATTTATTGAATCAGTTTATTTCCTCCACCACTAGTATATATTTTCGTCATTCGTTTGCTAAATTTGATCAAATATTTGGAGATGAGTTTCAAGAAACTATGGCTCTCTCAATGTTTACAGAAGCACCTTGTGTCTTCACCATCAAAGAGCATACAGGACCTTTCACCATACCTTTTGAAGTTGGCCCTGAAAAATTTCTGCACATAAATGCAGGATTAAGTGAAGATCAACAAACTCAACTACTTAAGGTTCTTAAAAAACAAGACGAAGCATTTGCATGGGAATACACTGATATAAAGGGTATACACCCTGACACTTGTATTCACCACATTTATATGGATCCAAATATACCACCTATAAGATAGCCTCAGAGGAGGATGAATCCTACTTTGAAGGAGGTAGTAAAAGAAGAATTACAGAAACTCCTTACCACTGGTTTCATCTATCCTATTTTTGATAGAAAATGGGTGCCTCCTCTAGTAGTAGTTCCAAAGAAAGTTACAGGGAAATGATGTATTTGTGTTGATTTTACGGAACTAAACAAAGCCACTCTTAAAGACTACTTTCCTTTTCCCTTTATTGACCAAGTATTAGATACCTTGTCAGGTAAGCAGTACTTTACCTTTCTTGATGGATATAGTGGATACAATCAGATCCTAATAGCACCTAAAGATCAGGATAAGACCACTTTTACATGTCCTTGGGGAACATTTTCTTATCGATTTTTTCCATTTGGATTATGTAATGCACTCGCTACTTTTCAGTGAGCAGTCTTAGGCATCTTTTTTGATCTTATACATGACTGTGTTGAGGTATACATGGATGATTTTACAGCTTATGGTAATACTTTTCAAGCAGCTCTTGACAACCTCGAGAAAGTTTTGATCTGATGTCAAGAGACAAACTTAGCTCTCAGTCATGAAAAGTGTAAAATGTTAATGACAGAAGGTATAGTTCTAGGACACCATATTTCTTCTCATGGAATTAAGGTAGACCCTGCCTAGATCGAAGTAATAGTTGGCCTTCCCTCTCCAAAAACCCAGAAGGAGGTAAGAATATTTTTGGGTCATGCAGGCTATTATCATCGTTTTATTGAAAACTTTACAAAGATAGCTACACCAATGTTTAAATTGCTCATAAAAGATGCAGAGTTCCAATGGACAAAATCTTGTCAAAATGCTTTTGAGATTTTAAAAGCTAAACTATCAGTAGCACCATTTGTTAGGGGCCCTGACTGGGCCCTTCCCTTTCACATATCTACTGATGCTTCTGATACGACCATAGGAGGAGTCTTAGGAAAAAAATAAGGACAATCACCTTATGCCATTTATTTTATCAGCAAAAATCTTTCTCCTAACGAACTAAACTATACCGGTACTGAAAAAGAATTTTCGGCAGTAGTTTATGCTATTAATAAATTCTGTCATTATATTACAAGGTACGAAGTTTTTGTGCATACTGATCACTCTTCCATTAGATTCTTAATGAATAAACCAATCACCAATGGAAGAGTTACCCAATGGCTTTTCCTATTGCAAGAATTTAATATTACCGTCATTGATCGACCTGGTAAAGAAAACTTAGAAGCATATTTTATTTCTCGTATACAACATGGTAGTGATAATAAACCTATTGATGATACTTTTCTTGATGAATATCTGTTCGCTGTGTCTGTTCAAACCCCTTGGTTTGCTGATATTTTAAACTATCTAGTGACTGGAAAATTACCACACCATTTGGCTCCATACGAGAAATGTCGTATAATAGTACAAAGGTCAAACTATTCCTGGGTTGATAATGACCTCTTTCGCACTGGCCTAGATCTTATTATTAGAAGATGTTTGTGAGAGGATGAAATTATAGACATCCTCTGAGCATGCCATGATGGGCCATGTGGAGGCCACTTTTCGGATAAATAGACAACATACAAAGTACTGCACTCTAGTTATTACTGGCCAAGCATTTTTATGGATGCTGCCAAGTATGTCAAAGGATGTGATAGTTGTCAAAGCCTTGGGTAGACCCACAACATCAGACCAAATTCCTTTATAGCCACAGGTCATGATTGAGCCTTTCAAAAAATGGGCTCTTGATTTTGTAGGACCAATCTCTCCCATGTCTCGTAAAAGGAAATATATCTTGGTTTGTACAGATTATGTTACCAAATAGGTAGAAGCTAAAGCATTATTTAGGGCTATAGAGAAATTTGTAGTAGAATTCATATATGAAGAAATATTTACTCGGTTTGGTGTACCCAGAGAAATTCTCATAGACCAAGGTACCCAATTCACTTCCAAATTAATGCAAGAGCTCACTACAAAGTATGGTATCCGACATTGTAAGTCCTCACCTTACCATCCTCAAGCTAATGGCCAAGTAGAATCAACCAATAAAGTATTAGAAGCTATTTTAACCAAGACCATTCACTTACATCATAAGGATTGGGCGGATAGACTTCCCGAGGCTTTATGGGCCTATAGAATAACATGGAGAAATACTACCGGACATACCCCCTATGAGTTAGTATATGGTAAACAAGTCCTTTTACCTATTGAATTTCAAGTTAAAACCTTTCGTATGGCAGTACAGTTAGGTATGGATTTGGATGAAGCGCATAAACAAATAATCCTACATAGTAATGAATTAGATGAAACTAGAGAGGATGCACTCCAAAGAACCATGCTAATACAGAGTCAGCGGAAGCAATGGCATGATAAATTTATCAAGCAAAAAAAATTTAATACTGGAGATTGGGCATTACTATTCGATTCACGGTTTAAAAACTTTAAAGGAAAATTAACTACCTGTTGGTTGGGCCCTTATGAGGTAGTTACAACTTTTGACAATGGATCAGTAAAAATTAAACCAATTGATGGCTCAGAAGTTTCCTTTATAGTGAATGGACATAGACTTAGGCTTTATCATCAACCAACATATAGACAGGATTTCATACAAAATGTTTTACAACAAAGAGAAATGGAATTGATTGAAGAGGAAGTTATTCCTCCTCCTCCTGATCCATGAAATTATTTTGAGTTATCATCACTTGTATATATGTAGATATGTTTTTGCTTCTATGAATAAATGAGAGTCATTTATGATAAAATAAATTACATGCGACTCTTTTGCTTTCTATGTTTTTATGAATAAATTGAATAATCTAACAAGTGGTTTTGCAGTTTGATCATGGATACTTTATCTCTATAAGTAGCTCATGAAGTATTATCTAGAAAAGGTAATTACGCTCATAAGGTATCTTAACTTTTCCTAATTTGCAGTTTGTAGTGACAATTAAAACATAACTCCTTGCATATCATTTTTTTACTGCTCCTTTTATGATTCAGATAGTTTTTGGTATTTTGATTCATACATGTATATTTCTGATTTGTTATTTCAAATAGTGCTTGATAAGACCTATTTTCATTATCATTCATCTTGTGCCTGTGGATTACTAGTTCATCATGTACTTGTTATCAAAACTCATCTCTCAAATATCTCTTTGTGATAACTCGAGAGTAGATGGAATTTTTACCTGTGGGGAACATTACTTATCTCTTCTGAAAAGAATGGATTCTAAGGTTAAAGAACAACTTTAAGTTATTCTCTTTTTACATGATTTATGATTAAGGCCAGTATGAAAAGCTATTTGTAAGTTTATTTCTGTAAATTGAATTATGTGTTTTAGTAGGGCTTACCATGCTCTAGTACCAATTGACTTCCATATATTTAATATCATTAGATACAAGGCAAACTCGTCGGGGTACTGAACAGGCCTGCTAGCAGTGGATCAATGCTAAGTAAAAATTTAAAAAACAGGAAGCTTGATAAATGCAAGTAAACCCGCTGGGGTAATGAATAGGATCGCTGGCAGTGAGAATATACTTGCATGGTACCAAGATAAACCCGCTAGGGTACTGAACATGCCTATTGGCAATGGGGCAATATCGAGTAAAGAGGTCTGGTTAATGCACTACTATGCACATGATTTGTAAAATAATGATCATATACAAGAAATTTTTGAAAAAATTATCATAAATAAAATGTTAAGGCCCATTCTCTTTACTGTCACTTGAGAATTGCTATAAGTTGGGCTTGGACCTATCCATCTAATTCAATTAATACCTAGGATGTTATTATCCTAGAAATGGGACCCATAGTTATATCTCTCACACACTCCGGGGTAAGACTTAAAGTATTTGATGATGACAAGATATATTTACAATGAGGCATATATGCTTATATTTTTCTATGCCATTGTTTCGATTATATTATTATCTCTTTCTATGGTCTTCCTCTGCACTGTTATTTTTCATAAATATACATCTCTGAATCACCTTCCTTTACTAGTTAATTTTTCTTTTCTTTATAAAATAATGACAACATACTTGCACTTTTCTTTATCTAAAATAAACTATTCTTCTCCTTTGCATGAGGACATGCCATATCCTTGGTCTGGGGGAGGATTAGGAAGATTCAAAACAAAATATTTGTCTGCTTTTATCTTTTTATGACAAAATTGCTTATCTCTGACAAATGTTAAAGTGTTTTCAGCTTAGAACATGAAGCATGTTTTTATAGAAAAATATGAAGAAATTTGATGGAAGACTTTATGAAGGATCTGACTAATGATTCAGATAATGGTCTGAATGCGATATTGTGGTATTATAGCATGGATGACTGAAATTTGTCAACCAATTTTTTTTTCTTGAATATAGTTTTATTTATGTATGGATGCTTTGATCTTAAAATTTATTTTGTTATCCTTTTACTATTAGCATCTTTTTATCTAAATACACATGAAAACTATTTTTCTTGAATGTCATTTATGCATTTGCGATATATGTTCAAGCTGTCCAAAGTTTTACTTTGGACATGGTTGAACTTGTTATAAACTTTATAAATTTATTCATCCAATGCATATGCTTGTTAAAAGATACATATCTTGAATTCTGCTATAATAGTATGGTCTCCTAAGAAATCTAAATCTGTTACTATCCCATCATCATTTTTTTCTATTTTGACATAAAATAAATATTCTTTTATAAGATAAAGTTTAAATTCTTTCTTTCATTTGCCAAGTAGAAGGAAGTTACTAGTGCAACTTTTCCTTCTTCTTAATCATTTTCGTTTTTTGCTTAGGGGGACCTGGCATTTCTCTGGTTTGGGGAAATGTTGAGTCTCATTTTGTTACCATTTTTGGCGATTAAATAACACATTTAAACACTTATTTTACTATCTTTAGTAGGTTTTATGTCGTGCAGATCGTTATTTCAGCACAAGGTAAGAACAAATTTGATGTTATTATAACTTTGGTTATTAATATCATTTTTATGATTTTATTAACTCAAAAGTATATTATTTAAAGAATATTTAATGTATTATTTGATATGTATATTTGTTTGCATATTTTATAGTTTGTTTGGGAAAAAATAACATCAAAACGCATTCAAATTTCCTTTCGCATCATATGTCTAGCTCATGATCTAGCTTGGCGTTCAGCTCACCCATCAGCCTACGCACTGTTAATATCCAATATCAGGCATTAAACATTGAAGAAGTCTACAAATTGTTTTGTTGACCATGTTCCCAGGTGATAGCATAATCAACAATCTAGAAGGATCGTCGGTGCATTGATTTCGCCATCCTGTTTTCGCTGCTCACACATTCAAAGGAGGGAATGTTCTAGAGAATTGTCGTTGTCACGATGGTATTGTTTACCACCATGTCACCGTCCCACGCGTTCAGTTGAAGAAGCGCCCTCATTCTAGAAACATATCGTGTGTGCTCTTTCTTATTCACCACGACCCCATGTTTTCCCTAGAAAGACGCACATTAGCTCATGGCTCAGTCTTCCTTTCAGCTGAGCACCGTTCAGCTCGCTCATCAACCTGTGCACTGTCCATAATCAGCTTTGGGAATTTAAACATGAAACATCCTGCAACTGACTGAATATCCACACGTCTGTACGCACACCAGCTTGCAAACTCACATGCTCGCATTGATGAGGGACTTGCATTCTAGAACCTGCTATTGTGTACAAGCCTACGCTCACCACCAGTCCATCCTCCACACTAAGGAAGGGGTCGTCGCCACATCAAGCACGCTGTAGAATCCTGTCCACGCAAAAGAAGGAGAAGACTCGCCATATCACACCACGATCACTCTGAATGAAGAGCCAGACTATGCGTTGGTTCCAAATCAATTATGTGCTTTAAATATTGCCTAATATTAGAGAGCATTAGGCCTTTAGGGTCAAATTTCTCATCTCTCATGTCAACTATATATATCAGTATCTGAATACAAAGAAGAGTTAGTCATAGTTTTTATAAGCACTGTAATTCTGTTTTTGAATTTGAATAAAGAGCTTTATGCATTGTTGTTGAAGATTGCCTTTGAGTAGGACTTAGCATACTTCACCCTTGATTGTTGAGAGGGCCCCTCATCTACCAGAGGTTCATTAGCTTAGTTTTAATTCAGTTCTTTCTTTTCTATTTTAATTAATCTAGTTTAATTTCTAGTTTGTTTTCATTAGATGCTATTTTACTTCCTATATTGTATTAACTTAGTTTTCTTTCAGTAGTTAAGTATGTATTTTATTTCATGTATTGCATTAGTTTAGTTTTATTTCAATAATTAAGTAAGTAGATGCACGCATAATTTTACTTTCAGTCATTTGCTTTCAGTCTTTTGTTATTAGTTAGTTGCTTTTAGTTAGTCATTTCATTCCAGCATTGCTTTCAGTTTTTAGTTTTAGACAAGTAGAATAGTTTATTTCCATTTGAATTTAGTTTTGATTAGTTATGAATTGGTTTAAGTAGAAGAGTTTGTTTTCATTTTAATGTAGTCTTGTTTATTTATTTCCTGTTATTAATTAATTTATATAGAATAGTTTGTTTTCATTTAAATTCAGTTTTGTTTATTTATTTTTCTGTCATGAATTTCTTTCAGGTAATTTCCAGTTTGTTCAAGTTAAATTCCAATTTATTAATTAGTTTACAATGCAATGTTTTCTTTTTTTAAGTATTAGTTTGAAGATATTTTGTTGATTAAATAGGGTTGTTTATTAATTCTATGCATTAGGTTTAGAACTGCATAACTTCAGCTGAAGAATTAGTTCATTTAGGTTAGTTTTTACCATTTCTACTATACGGACCTCCATTCGGATTGTCTGTCTAGTCTGCCATTCAGTCACCCTTTACAGCCCTATTGTTCAGTCTATCATTTAACCCTTGGTTCTGTTTTTACTGTTTTATGTATTTTTCATATTGTTTTTAGTTTTGTTCTGTCAATCTTTGGATTACGTTTATAGTTGGTAGTTTTATTTAAGCATTTCAATTAAAAGTTTGGTTGTTTTAAGTTATTGATTAAGGTTTTATCATTTTTCTTTTCCATATGAATTAAGTTGTTTTATTCTTTGAATATTAAGTACTGATTTTGTTTTACCACTATTTAATGTCATGGGCATCTTCGTTTTCATATAGAGTTTAGGGTTAGATGTACTATTTTTAAGAGAAAGTTAAGTTATTTGTAATCATAGGAATCATTCTTGTTTTTATGTGTGTATTGAAAAATAGAAATTAAATATCTTTATTAAGCTTTCTAGTTGTTTCTCTTTATTATCTTTATTAAGTTTTCTACTTGCTTTTTCAATTTTCAATTTTTTATAAGATAAGTTGTCTTTTTACCCCAGCCTTCAGCTTAAGGAGTAGTTAGTTGGTTATTTGTCAATTTAGTTGTTATAATTATTTTTATGTATGAGTAAGTGTTTGAAGTTATAAGTATTATTGCTTATGTCTTTCTTTCCAGTAAATGTTTAGAATTTGATATTCCAGTCCAGTCTAATTATTTAGATAATTTTAGGTGTTTGACTCGGTTTTTTATCTTTCGATATTTTGTTTATTAGAATATTTCCACGACACCCTAGGAACCTTTTTACCTTTGCATATATTTTGTATCAAATCTAAGCTTACCAATCCCAGTTGATAATTAAATATTAGGTGAACTAATCTAGTCAATATAACACCCAACACAAATCCTCCCTTGATCGACCAAATTCTCCACTGATTCTACAAATCCAATGGTCAAATTCCTCATAAATGTGTGTGTCATCGAGTTGCGAAATCACCCGTATAGTTTAATTGCTTCATTAATTACTCGATTTGACCATATTGCATCCCCACGGACATCACCAAACTGCTTCGTTGTTGCGACTTCGACATTTTTCCTTTCGTTGCCACTGGTTTCCAGTGTGCTAACATCCTCTGTAACACCTCTTACATTTTTTTTTAACTATGAGATGCCTTAAGTATTATGTCACACCTGCTTATCCATGTAGGGCGTTAGTCGACTTCCATTCACTAACTTAGGAAACATTGCGCCATCTAGCTGCTGCAACTGCACTGCACCTGCATCAACAATGAAATGAATGATATAAGGTCCTAACCAATGCATTTGTAACATACCAGGATGCTTTGCAAACTTGCGGTCGTAGAGTACTTTTCTTTAATGTATCGATCATGCCATGCCTTCTGGCGACCCTTTTCGACATGTTGATGAAATATGGTGATAAATCGATCCTCCTCCATTTGTACTAACTACGCCAATCATTCCTCGAGTGCGCCTTCATTTCTTATACCTATTGTTGTTGCAATGCATAGACTTGGAACAATATATTCCATCGATATTACTACTTATTAACCATATACCAACTTGAATGGCATATTCCCTGTCAAACATTGCAGGTGGTTCGATAGGACCATAATATCGCGAAAATATTCAAGTCCCAATCATCACGGATGGCATTACAGAGCTTGGTGAGTGCATGCTCCAATACCTTGTTGAATTCCTCCACCATTCCATTATCTTGTGGATGATAGGGAGTGCTTTTCTTGTGGTGAATATTGAACTCCTCCATCATTGCGTTGATATTGCAATTGATGAAGTGAATCCCCTGATCACTCATCAATATATTCAGACAACCAAACCGAGTGAAAACATTGTCAAACAGGAACCTCACTGTAGTCACAATGGTGCAATCCATCACTAGTGTTTCTTTCGCCTATCTAGTGAGATAATCTATCGCTATGAGGATGTATTGCACACCTGTTCTTTTTCCTGGTGGGTTTATGGGTCCCACAAAGTCTCTGGCTGGAGTGTTATCTGAGGTGTTAACAACATCTCATCCTGACGTGATGGCTTCCCCATCCGTTTACACACATCGCACCTTTTGGAATAATTCATAACATCACTGTGTAGAGTTGGCCACCAAATACCAACTCGAAGTATCTTTCTGGAAGTTGCGTGACCTCCATAGTGCCCTTCTACCACTCCATAATGTGCTTCGACTAATATCCTCCCCTGTTCATGTGGTAGAATATATTGACATAGAATCTCATACGTCCCCATCTTATAGATTTGTCCAACAATTAACTAAAAATATACAGCTCGAACAACCAATTGCTTCTTCTGATTAGTGGTAAAATCATTCGGCACTTTTCCTATTGACAAAAACTGAATAATCTACTCATAATGGTCATTGACCATTCCAACCTTAAATAACCGCACGTCAGGTAATCCATCCTCGATATTGGTTGGATATTTTCCTATCTCAACTCATGACAAATGATCGGGTCCTACATTTAAGCGACCTGGCTTCATGATGACTTTGAAATTGGATTCTTGGAAGAGAAGTAGCCAGTGACATATGCCCCCCCCCAACACAGGCTTGTTGACCAAGTATTTCAACGTCAAATGGTCAATGAACATCTTAAAGTGACATCCTAATAGATAATGACGAAATGTTTGAAGCACATACACCATCACCAAGTTTTCACGTTCCATTGTGATGTAGTTTCATTCCATATATGACAATTTTCAGATTGTGAAAGCAATCGGATGGTTGATATCTCCCTCACCAGGTTGTACCAAAACTATGCCTAATGCAACTAATGATGCATCGAAATGAATGTGAAATTCCTTTGTCTAGTCCAGAAAGACCAATATTGGCATTGTTACCATCTTCTTCTTAAGAGTGTCGAGCCTTCCTTCACACTCGTGACTCCATTCAAATTGCACATCTTTCTTCAACAACTTATCCATTGGGGATGTGATTGTTGCGTAACTAGATATGAACTTTCGATAATATCCTGTATGTCCCAATGTTGCTTTGAGCTCTTTCACATTCGTCGGTGGGGGCATATCCACAATTATCACAATCTTAGTTGGATCTCTCAACAACCCTTCCTTACAAACCATGTTCCCCAAAAAAATTCCAAATGTTGCACAAAATGTACACTTCCACAAATTCAGTGCGATCTGGTGTTGTCGACATATTTCCAACATCAGTCGTAGGTTTGCAATGTGGTCTTTCACCAGTCCATAGACAGTCCAATCATCCATGTATAATGCCAAAAATTTCTGAAAGAAGTCCTTAATTGTAGTGACTACAATTCTTGAGAATATCGCAGGTGCAATCTTGAGATCGAATGACATCACTAAATACTGAAAGCATACCCATTCCGTCATGAAAGTAGTATTATGTTGATCTTATTTCACAATATTAATTTGGTGATAGCCTAAGAACACATCCATGAACAGATTGACTTCTTGACCACCAACACCTTCTAGCGCCTGTAGCTAGGGTTTTCACCCTAGCTTGTGCTGATGAGCACCTACTAAGGAATCTGAAATCCTTAGTAGCAGTTCAATGAAGTAAATAAAAATAGACTGAAATAAAAACTAAGCTAAAGCAGTAAACATAAATAACATGAAATAAGAACAGCAAATAAATGTGTAATGGTGTTTTGATTAAGATTACCTCCAATGAGGAGGTTGGTGGAGTCCGTTGCGCTGATCCGATGTCGGTGGCTCCGAGCTCCAAGTTGCTCCTTCTCCTTCTCCGATGGTGGAAAATAGGCCAAAAGGGTTCTCAATGGTGAAAATAGCTTGATAGTAAGCTAGGGTTTCACGAGGTGTTTTGGCAGAGTAAGGGTGCTTATGACTGTGGATGTGAAATGAGGGGTCTCCACCACTTATTTATAGTTTTTTAGTGG
>LPNX011182008.1:92560-110901 GCA_001517045.1 Pseudotsuga menziesii | reverse complement strand
ATGTCATCCCCCATTATGTTTCTACCGGGTGGATTCTGATTTGTTGTATTACTACCACTTGGCGGTATAAATGTAGATGGTGTAGAGGTAGTATGTACTGTGTGTGAACTACTAGATGGAGTTCCTGTGGGATTATTCTCAGTCCCGGTTTGTTTCTGTGGGGTATAAGGGTGGTAAGGGATACCCCTGCTGTTCTTTCTCTATTACTTTGACTTTGTTCTCTAGTACTGTCTGAACTGTCTTCAGAGAAGGAAGATCTGAAATCTACTTTATATCTCTTACCGCTATGTGTACATCCAATTTCTTCAGAGTCACTCTCAAACTCTTATGACATTACACTTACTTAACTTATTCATCTAAGAATATATCCAGTACTCCTTTTTCATACAATAACATCTTAAGAGAAAAATTTAAAGAGTTCAAGTACTTACCGCGATATCCCTTGAAGAAGTACCTCTCTGCTTCGCTGAAACTCTTTCTTTGATCAACTGCAAACTCTGTAATGAAACCTTCCAGTAAACTTGCAAGCCAGAAGTCTACTTCCCATGAAATGGGATTATCTACGCTCTTCACAGTGTGAATCAGCTCCGGTGTCCAAACAATGTTCCATTTCTTCTTGAATACATGCTTATCAGTCAACTTTGACAACCAATCGTACAACTCATTTGCATAGGTCACAAAAAATATCTCATGCAGGTCTGTGAAGATATGTTTCTGTAACCAGTCCTCTGTACTTAGCCTAGGACTCTTGTTTTCTTTCGCAGCAAATTCTCTTTCCTTAGACTCAACCCACTGGTTAATTTCTTCTTTAGTAGGATGCCAATAGAACATCAGCTCTTCAATTTGTTCAAAACCGGCAACGGAACCATTTGTTGGTCTTCCTCTGGGAAGACCCAGGTTTACTTTATTGTACCAAAAAAATTCGTAGTTCACTGGCCCTTTCGGTGACAGACCGCAGAACGGCCTGAAGTCTCACCCGAAGTGATCCTAGATGGGAGGGCTGAAGAATCAGGTTTCCTCAACCAGGTTCTGCAGCATCCTGGGTTCTCTAACTCTACTTAACCAGTTGAATCTCTCTGCAAGGGCTGTCTCTCTCTTTCTAGCTAACTTTGCTATGGGACTGACTCTTATCGCATCACAGCTTCTAGGACGATACGCAAACTTTCTCTTTCGCTCAGCTCTTAACCTGCGATATATCACACCGGAGCTCCCCCGATAGTGCGATATCTCCCTTTCTACGCTATGATATTTCCTACAGTAGGACTCAATATACCCATCAACTCTCAAGGTCCAGAGGCTTCCTTTCTGGGTATAATAGCTCAGTTAACCTTCATTAAGGTGTTAAACAACCTCACTTAAGCTTCTACAGTTTAACATGCTTAACATCAATTACACTCAACTCGCTGAACTAAATATACAGAAGTCACTTAACACAGTAGTTGCTACTGTCATGAATCAAGCACTGATAAACTCATATACAGAGTACTCGACACATTCAACTTGCATTTAACCTTCTATGTTACTGTAAGCTGAAGGATAGCATACATACATTCATTAACTGATAATCAAAGTTCATGTAACAGATAACAGATAGAAAATAAGTAGAGCATAATCACATGAAACAGTCGCAGAACACATAGATGTACGTGGTTCACTTCCAGGGGGGAAGCTATGTCCATGGGAACTGTGTTTATATTATATCTTGAGAGAGTAACACAGTTCCGTTGCAACCTCTTATGCAGCTTGAGATCTTCTGGGAAACTCCACGCACACAGCTGGGAGCCCTTCTCTCTTAGATCTCTTCTCTTCCTATATTGCTTTCTTCTTACAATCTACTCTTTCTCTCTCTCTCTCTCATTCCACTGCAACCTCTTATGCAGCTTGAGATCTTCTAGGAAACTCCACGAACACAGCCGGGAGCCCTTCTCTCTTAGATCTCTTCTCTCAATCCCTGCGGATTGTTACATTCATGCTTAAGGAGTCGACCGCTGGTTACAGTAAGATAACTATAGACTTAAAGACAGAACCAGAGCTCGACTCTTCCTCAATATCTCACTATACTGCTGACAACAGTTACAACCTTATGAGCCAACTATCTAACTAGCTATCTATCTATCTATCTATCTATCTAACCCTCTATAATACAAAATACATGCTTAAATAGGTGGCCCGAAGGTCTCACCATGATACGAAACTGTGGGCCTATCCCAATAGTAACCCAAAACCCTAACTGTGACAGTCGGCCTTTCTGTACTTTGTACTGCCGCTTTACCAGTCACACCACAGCTTCCTGCAGTCTTCCACGATTTCCGGCGCTGATCGTGGGTATGGGTGCCGCTTCCTCGATCACTCCCCTTCTGTCCTTTGTCTTTAATACCTCGGCCCGTTGCTCCTTCTTCCTTTATGAGGGTAGTTGAGCCCTCCTGTCATCGCCGCTGCCTTAAATGCAATGGTTGAGCTCTCTTCTCAGCCGCTTCAAGTACTATTTCCCTTTGACTTTCTTGTTCCAACCGCCACGATTTTTGGCCCTCGATCCGCGGCGGAAAATGCACTACAACGTCGTACCTTTATCGTATCGCCAAAACTGTCTTTCCTCCAAAAATTGTCCATTTTCTACCAAAAATAGTAGCTTTTCCTATAGCTGTGGGACCCTGCTCCAACAACTTATATATGCCGCACTATCTCGTGTCATAGACATAAATAAACTATATCTTCTAAACAAATTGAAACTGTTGAATTTTCACATTTCACATAAAGTGTCGATTGAAATAGAAAGGATTCAAAGTAGAGCCTCATTGGAATTTCAATATGTCTTTCAATCAATAGTAGAAAAATAGAATTTTCTCATATGCTCATTGAACTTGTGAATTTTGGTATTTCACATGGACAACATTGTCAATGACTACGATAGATAACAATATTTAGAAAGAACTTTGTAAATATTATTATTGTCAATGAACGCTACCATTTGGAAAGAACTTTGTAAATATTGTTATCTATCTACCATTTGGAAGTTCTTTGCAAATGGTAGCGTTCATCCAAAAAAATATTGTTATCTATCTACATTTAACATGCGTGGCATTGCCACATGCTATATAAAAAGCATAATGCTTCAAGAATTAGACAATTACGCAACACGCTGGATTGAAACAACTATTTCCAGATTTCAAATTAATGAGACTATTGTCAAATTGGAAAATGTCTACAATGCACCAAATTCACCACTCGAAGAACTTTATTTCTTTGTCAATAGCATAATGAAAGACATTCAACAAAATAAGGATATTGTAATTGTTGGTAACCTAAACTTTGACATGCTTCAAAATTGCAATGTGAGAAAAAATAATTTGCATCTTCATGGAAAATCATAATTTGAAACTGCGCACAACAATGGAAACAACCTTTTTTGGTTCTTTGCTCGACCATTTTTGGACAACTTTGTCAATTGACAATATGATATTCCCTTTTTTAAGCTTATTGGACAAATCATCATACCACTTTCCTTTCAATTCCTCTAAAGACATTTGTGAATTTCCTTCCAAATGAGACACCTATGTTTTCCACAAGCTACATAGTTACATGAACCAGATACAAATTTCTTGCCAATTAATATCCCTGTAGCAAAAAAACACATTTATTGGACTAACCATATTGTAATGGCTAATGATATAGACTTTTCATACTACAAAATTGCAATATGCAAAAAATCCTTCTCCTTGTTCATGAAAAATCACAATTTCAGCTTGCATAAAACAATACCAACAACCTTTCTTACTTCTTTGTTTCACCATTTTTTAACAACTTTGCAAACTAACAATATCAAGTTACATAATTTTGAAGCTTATGGGATACATCATCATTGCATTTTCTTTATAATTCTTCTAGAGATATTTGCAAATTTTCCTTTTAAATGAAAAAATTGTGTTTGCTAGAAGTTACATAGTTATAGGCAATGGAGGTGCTCAATGCAAAATGAATTCTAGAAAAAATTATCAAGGAATATGCATTTGTCCCAATGACTAATCATGGAAAATCATAACTTCAAGTTGCACGGGAAAATAACAAAAACCTATGCTAGTTCTTTGTCTGATGACTTTTTGATAGTTTTTCTAGCTAACAATATGAACATTCATATTTCTGAAGCTTATTGCATGTTTGGTTCCCTAGATTCCTTGACCATCTAATTGTTAACACCAAAACTTGTTTGCATTTCTCTCTATGGTCCAAACAATAATTATACATCATAATCCCACCATTATTTTCTTTCATTTTGACCTTCACAATTAAATTCCAACAAAATTGGTCCAAAACATCATTGTTCCTTCCCCCATAAATACAGGGAATTTGGGCATTTATTGCAATATAACCCCCATTCTCCCAAAAAGTACCAAAACCCCTAAAATGAAAATGGGTCAAAAACCATGGATAAATACCATACGCTATTAAAAACCATGGGTAAGAAAACCTTGGATCAACAAATTTTTTATTCTGTATTTTCTTTAATTCCATAAACCTTTTTGCTTCCCACGCCTTTCACCACACCATCCCATGTTGCACGTTGAGTTCACTCCTGTAACACTTGATCCCTTTCCCTGTGACAACCCTTGTTGGAGATAAATGGAGGCCAGGATCGTGGGATCCTACAGACCATTTCCTCAAACGGATGCAATGGCCTAGTTTAAAGGTATGATCATTATTTTGTTTTATTAGTTAGAGTAAAAACCATAAAGTCTTAAAAAAAATATTTTTGTATTTCTTGTTTGAAAGTCAATGTCGAGAAAATCCCTTGCACCATGAACTCTACCCTTAGATTTGGTTGATCTGAGGCAGTTTCTTTTGCACGTAGTAGGGGAGAAATCCCCACTAAATATTTGGTGACTCCACTAGAGGGTAAGCTGCAACGAAGGGGTTTTGGAAGTCGGGGTGGAATACCACACTTGATTTTGTATTGAAGGCTAACCCTTCAAAGTCCTCCTCATGCATGTCGAGTACCATATCGGGTGTCGAGGACCAAAGGAATGAAGTGCCAAGAAACCATCCTGAATGTGTCATGAACAAAGTATCCTAGTTTCCAGTCTCTTAGGATTCTTTTTCCCAAGGTCCCTCTCGTCAGTGGGATTCTCTTAGCCTTTGATTCTTCTATTTTTTATTGTTTGAATGTGGATTTCACCACCTAACAAAGGATACGATTTGTGAGGGGCTTTCATCTTGTATCTAGGATATTGCTTGCACTTAGACCCCATAGGTTAGTGCATCATTTTCTTCATAGGTAGTGCTGCTTTTTGGATTTTTGGTCGCTTTGTTGTAGACTCACCTACTGTGACACGTTGTTGCAGTTCAGTTTTAGAGCTTTCTTTTTGGCATGTGTGCCATTATTTATTAGCTCTCCTTCTGCACATTGTGTTGTAGTTGGAATTTTGAGCTTGTGTTTAACACCATTTAGCATTCATTCATCATATAACACACCATCATGCCATCATTGCTCCACCACACTACTCCTAGAGACTTAGGGGGCATACCCCTCAGTTCGGTTCCTTGAATCATCATCTTTGGAGCCATATTCGACGTCGTTCACCACCTTCAGATCCATACACTGCATCTAAGCTATATTCTGATTCCTATCAATCCGAACCTACCTTGTTCACTTCCCCATCTAGCCCCATGGCTAGTGCACCTCCCAATCCCTTCCAAGGGGGGATTGTTGATAGTGGACTTATGACCGCTCCACCCGTCATACCGGGTATCCCTTCTACTGCACCTACAGGTCTTGGTCCTAGTGGGCCCCTCACCACCACACACATTATTGTTGGTCTGCTACCCACTAGTGGTGGCCCCACTTTAGTCGGAATGGTTCACACCATACCTACATTTATGCATGGGGGAACTGTCCCTTCTACAACTATTCCATCTATTCACACCATTCCAGTGGCTACTTCTACTGTTGGAAGTCAACCCTACCAACCCTCGTTTGAATGTGACAACTACATGGCTGTCAGCCCCAACACCATTTTTGGCCCTCCTAGATCTAGTTTAGGTCCTAGTATACCATTCATGGCTAATCTCAACCTAATTGATTTGGTGTGGTTGATGAATGACCCCATTCATCATGACCCGTTGTGGCCTCCCATTCCTACCAAACTCTCTTCAGACATCCCTAAATTTAAGGGAAGGGTGGGAGATGACCCTCATAACCACATCATGTCCTTCCACTTATGGTGTTCCTCCATCAACATAATGGACGAATCTATCCAATTGCGACTATTCCAACACACACTCACTAGTGTTGCATCCAAATAATATATTTAGTTTCCCCATGCCTGTTGGCGCTTAGGGCAGACCTGGGTTCTTATACTTTTATCTTCGCACCAACAAAGAGACCCATAGTGTTGGCCCTTTCGGCAACAACCTGCGAACAGGTTGCAATCTCACCTGAAACAGCTATGGGGTGCTGCAGAATCAGGTTTCTGCAGGCAAAAGAGGGATATTACTGTACCTTTATCCTTAACAAAGAATAATTATGCAATACAGAGCTTCAATATTCACTTAAGTAGCTTCGTAGTTTAGATAAAAAGACAGTTACTTGCTTAACCCTTAACTGGGAATTCACAGCGAAGTTAATACTTAACAGTTTATCTTACTTTATCATTCATCTACTTATCAAATGCATAAAACATAACAGGAACAAAATAACAAGAACCACCACAACATAAGATATACGTGGTTCACCCCCAGTGTAGGGGCTACGTCCACAGAACTGCGTTTATATTCAACACTTTACAAACGACACAGTTCTGATCTGTGCACTTAGTTGCAAATCTTCTCAACAACCCAAAACTGTGCACTTAGCTACAGAAATTTTCTTCATAAACCCTCTGCGCACTCAGCTGCAGAGGTCGTTCACGCACTCAGCTGGGACTTAACCTTTCTTCCAAAACCCTCTGCGCACTCAGCTGCAGAGGTCATCCACGCACTTAGCTGGGACTTAACCTTAACCCCAAAATAGGCCTTAGCTTCTTCGCATCAAATTATCATCATACAAAAACCTACGAAAAAGCCCTTTTCTCCTTTACATAAGTGCCTATTTATACAAGTGCACTATTACAATACCATGGGTTTAAACCATGGGCTTAAACCATGGGTTATTTACAAAAAGAGGGGCTTTGACCCAACCCTGAAACCCCTAAGACTATTTTGGACCGCAACTCTGCTTACAAGCTTCGCACCAAAACCGCGGAGTTGCCAAAATTAAGGACCTTCAAGGTCCGGGCCCTAACAAGCCCCTAAGACTCACCAGTGTCCCGTCCTGGGACGCTCTGCTGCTTTTCTGGTGGAAGAATCTTGTTGGCGAAGATAATAAATTGCTTGTTGAGGCTGCGCATGATATCTTCGGTTGCTTGCTCCTTCTCTACTATCTCCTTTTTCACTCTGTCAAGCTCTGTATCCATCTGCATCTCTGTAAGCATCATCTTTAATCCTCCTGCTGTCTTTCTCCCTTATATGCCTGTCATCATTGTCATCCCTTCTGCTACTTCTACCACTGCCATGGCTTGCTCTATCCTTCATCCTTTCATCCTTAGCAGAATGTCTGTGTTCGACACACCTTTCGTCTTCGGCACAACCACTAACTTTAGCTTTGCCACAATAAGGACCTTCGACATAGTACATACCTTTGACACATCCAGACACAAGCTTCAACAGAACTTCGAACTTCGACCCACGAAATAATTTTCTTCCCCAACCTTCGACACTTCCAACAATCTACCAAATCTTCTCTGAGAACAGCTTTATTATAGTCTTATTCGGAAAATGTGATCCTTGATCACTCATAAGAATTCTAGGACATCCAAACCTTGATAAGATATTATCAAAGATGAACTTCGCAGCTGTAGAAGCGCTACATTCCTTGACTGGTTGAGCTTCGGCCCAATGAGTAAGGTAATCAGTTGCTGTAATAATGTATCTTGCTCCAGATTTCTTTGCAAGGGGATTGATTGGTCCAACAAAATCAATAGCCCACTTGTCAAATGCTTGTAAAGTTACCTGTGGAACCAGAGGCATCTCATCCCTCCTGGATGGTTTGCCTGTCCTCTGACAGATATCGTAGCTGTGGAAATACTCTCTTGCATCCTTATGAATCGTAGGCCACCACAATCCAGCTGTCAGAATCTTCTGTGCCGTAGCTTTTCCTGCATAATGACCTCCTGCTGCTCAATAATGTGCCTCAGCCAAAATCAATGGCTTTTCATGCTCCAAGACACATCTGTGCAGTATTTCATCTGGTCCCATCTTATATAGTTGTCCTGCTATCAAGGTAAAATCAGCTGCTCTAACCACCAGCTACTTCTTCTGCTATGTTGTCATCTCAGAGGGTGCAAAACCTATAAACAAGTATTGAACAATATCCTGAAAATAGTCATCAACCATCTAGATGGCAAACAATTGGGCATCAGGAAGACCTTCGTCCAAACTAGTGGGTTCTTCTCCTGACTCGAGCCTCAACAAGTGGTCAAGCCCCAGGTTAAGTATTCCTGGATTAACTATGATCTCAAAGTCATACTCCTGAAACAAAATCAGCCATCTGCATATCCTTCCACCTAACACAGGCTTGTTAATCAAATACTTCAGAGTAGAATGGTCAGTGAACATCTTAAAATGAGATCCTAACAAATAATGTCGAAATTTCTGCAAAGCATAAACCATAGCTAGACCTTCTCGTTCTGTCGTAGTATAATTCTTTTCTGCTGTGGACAATTTTCTACTTGCAAAAGCAATAGGGTGATCAAGATTACCTTCACCTCACTGAGCCAATACTACACCTAAAGCAATGGAAGATGCATTGACATGAACATGAAACTCCTTATTCCAGTCAGGGAATACTAAGATAGGGGCAGTTACCATCTTTTATTTCAAAATGTCCAAGCTTTCCTGACATTCAGGTGTCCATTCAAACTTAGTATCTTTCTTCAATCTCTTTTCCATAGGGCCTGTAATCTGAGCATATCCTTTAATGAATTTCCTGTAATATCCAGTATGACCAAGCGTAGTGCGAGGTTGCTTAACAGACTTCGGAGGTGGAAAGTTCACAATAATGGCTATCATTGTAGGATCCACCATCAATCCTTGCTTGCATACAATGTGACCTAGCAGAATTCCAAAAGGTGCACAAAAGATACACTTCTTCAGGTTCAATGAAATCTGACGCTGTCTACACTTGTCCAGCATAAGTCTTAAGCTAGCTATATGATCTTTCAATAAACCAAAGATAGTCCAATCATCAAAGTAAACTTCCAAGAACTTATGAATAAATTCCTTAAATGCAGATATGACTACTTTGGAAAACATAGCAGGTGCATTCTTCAATCCAAAGGGCATAATAATATACTGAAAAAATCCCATTTCTGTAGCGAAGGTTGTTTTATGTCGATCCTCTGGGGCAATTCTGATCTGATGGTAACCTGAAAATCCATCAGTGAAAGAATACACTTCTTGACCTCCGACATTATCTAAAACTTCATATGTAAAGGGAGTAGGGAAAGGATCATGTAAACAGGCATCATTCAGCTTCCTCAGATCAACACAGATTCTAATTTCTCCCTTGGTCTTCTTTTCTTGTACCACCTTAGGGATGACCCATTCGGAATCTTTGATAGGCTCAATGATTCCTGCAGCGAGCATCTTATCTAGCTCTATCCTGACTTTTTATTTATACTTAGGGTTCAGCCTATAAGGGTGCTGCTTCACAGGCTTCGCATCAGGTTTCAAAGGTATTTTTATCACTCCTGTATCACCAAGGATACCTTTCATTTCTGATAACTTCGTCAGAAATAAGTCTTGATACTCATGGAGGAGTTCAGTCACTTTGCTTACCATTTCTTCGTCCTAGTAATCTCCAATGGTAGCATACTTAGGCATTTCTTCTGATCCAATGTTTACTTTCCTTGTTTTCAAAGGCTGAGTTACTTCAGGTGATTCGACTGCTGGTCCATGTACTTCGCAATGTCCTTCTGACTCGGGAATATTAATGTTGCGAGGGTCATTGTCTTCATCAATGGCAAGGTTATAACATTCTACTGCATTAGCTTCTTGTTCCTTCCAATCAAGTTGGTGCTTGGCTATTTCTTTATCATCAAACACCTTAGTATGGATCACCCTAATAGCTGCGTCCAAAGCAGGGAAATCCTCATTAATAGAAAATGTGAGCACAAAACTATCGACAAGGCTAACCCAACTTATAGTACCATGGCAACGCTCCACCTCCACATACTAGTTCTTTGCTACAGGTTCCAGAGTGTGTACAAACCTATGTACCCATTCTTCATAAGGTACATGCTTCCATGCTTCATAACACTACTCCAAATGTTCCTGAGGGCTAGTCTTACCATTAAATCTGCTTCGTACCTCCTGAGGTTGATCCATGAATCTCAGGCGAATAAACTTTTGACAAGCTCTCCAACTATGAATATACTTTTTAGGACCATTCCACCATCTGGCAGCTGCGGCTCTAAATACTGAATCTAGAGTCTCCATTTTATGTGAATCTGGTACTTGCTCTGAGAATTGTACAATAAAATATTCTGGGTCTGTCAAGCCATCAAAAGTAGGTAAGATCTTTGTCTGTGAGTCAACCCATCTGATGGACTTGGTAATTCTTGCACATTGATGTCCATGCAGCTCATAAAGTCTATTCTGCCAATTCTCTAGGCCTTCGTCTGAATCCGTAATGCAAGAACTGTCACACTGCCAATCCATTATACCTTCAGTATTAGGGTTAACGTAGTCTTCTTCTTTAGCTGTGATGTTGTAAATATGATCTAAAACATCCTGATCTTCATCTCTGACTGGCTCTGTATACCTTTCTCCTTAAGAAGGGTCCAACAGTACTATGACTCTCAAGCCTTTTCCTTCAAAAGTCATCTGTCTATTCTTAAGGTTGATTACTGCATAATTTTATATTGCCCATTCAATTCCTAGCAATGCTGGATAGGGGTTGCTATCATCAATTATTTCAATGACTTCAAAATATGCTAAGGTACTGACTCCATCAATATCCGCTGGTACACTAGGGAATCTTGCCAAGGGCACAATCTTCTGTTGATTGGCTAGTCTCAGCTGTATAGGGGACCATTCAAGCGTAGGTCTTCCCATTTGTTCCCGTGTCTGCTTAGTTAGGACATTCACTTCTGATCCTAGGTCTAAAATGATATCAATCATGTCATAATCTCCTATATGAGCATGCAATCTCATTTCTCTTCCAATCCTTCTAACTCTATTAACAATTTTTCCTCTATCAGAGCTTCGCTGAGGTTCGTAAGATTGAATAACTTTCTGTAACTCATTCAAAGCATTCTAATTTCTTAATAGCTTTATACAACTCTGTAAAAATGATGTTAGTGTACTTACTTGATCCAGCGAAGCTTCTTGAAACTGTAACTGCTGTTGATGCTGTTGCGTAGTTGCTACTGATGTTCTTGGATCAGCAAAGTCTTTTTTAGCTTCCATAAATGTTCCTTTTTCTCTTCCAACATCGAAGGCTGGAATTTTATCTAGGGTCTTACGAACCCAAGCCTCGTCAGGCTGTTTCCCCTTATTCTGCACTTGCGTCGTAGCTCCACTCCTTGTAGCAATGTTAACAGCTGGGACAGGTCTTTTCTCTATAGCAATCATCTGAACATTCTGAGTAGGAGCGCCATTTCTTTCTTGTATCTTGGCTATCAATTGTGGGCATTGCTCAATCACATGATCGACTGCTCTACAATATCGACATGTCGTAGTTGGGTTCTGACAGTCTCTAGCTACATGTCCTGCCTAATTACAGTTATAGCAAATAACCTGGCCTCGTCCTCTTCCAGGCATACCACCACGACCATGACCTCTGAAATTACCTCGACCTGATGTACTACCATGGTAACCATATCCATCATTTCCTTGTGCATCAGGTTGTACCCTATAAGCATCATAGGTTCACTCTCTCATGAGGTCAAAGATACGACATTCATCTTTGTTGTTTCCAACTGACTTACAGAACTTGCAGTAGGGATTCTTAGGTACTTGAACATATCTCTACAACAGATAGCAATCTTCAGGTCGATGCTAGCCAGTTGTTCTACAGATCTTACAATATAGGACAGTAGGGTTAAACGGGTTCGGTACACCAGTATTCAAATAATTTCTTAATGCAGGACACTGTTCTTTGTCATGACCTTCTGTCTTACATCGCGTACACCAAACCTCTTCTCGAATAGATTTCCCTTTCTTCATGTCGCGAAGCTCCAAATCCATTTCTGCTAACTGTGCTTGTATTTGGGCTATTCCAGAATTATCTCCAACAGGAGCTGTTTCAAGTTTCATAGCAATTTCCAATGCCTCTTGCTAATCAGCAACCTTCTGTTGCATAAGTGGAGTCCTGATATGAGGCAATAGTGTTGCAATGAACCATTCTTTATGATGTTCTGGTCTAATAGTGAAACTAACTTGATCCAACAAAACCTTGAACCTCTGATCAAAGTCCCAAATTGATTCACCTCGCTTTTGCTGAATTTCTTTTAGTTCAGTTATACATTGTGACTCTGATTTAGGCTTCTTGAATTCTTTGATCATTGCTTTTTTAATATCAGCCAAGGCATAGTTCTGAGTACTGGAAAAATTCATAAACCAAGTCAAAGCTCGGTCTCTGAAAGAGGTGACCAGCTGTGCTCTTCTTGTATTTTGATCCATAATATTCTTAGCAGTCCAGACAGCTTCGCATAAGAACCAAAACTGCTCTAGATCCTCTGATCCAGTTCCTTTAAAGACTGGGAGCTTGATATCATCATTCACATGGACCATATTGAATCGAGGTGGGGGGGGGAGGGGGAGGAGGAGGGGGATTGGTAACATGGGGGAGACTGGTAATAGGGGGAGGGGAACTTACTGAGGTAGACTGACCTGCGACAGGACTACTAGGATTACTTGTAGACTGCGAAGGGTTCTCAGGGATAACAAATCTGCGATGTGGAGTTATAGGAGGGTTTCTAACAAAAGGGGTTTCTTCAGATTCAGACTCTTCAGGACTTAATGAGGTATAACTGGTATTCTGGCCTAGGGTATAGGATCCAAGAGTTCTCTTGTATCTTTTACCATTGTGAAGCAAACCACTTTGCTCATCAAAGTCACTTTCGCTTCCAAACATAGGTTAGTAGCAATAAATCTAGCAATCTGATTGGATAAGCAATATGCATTTCTCAGCCAAGAGCATTTTAATTTTCAGACTTAATGAATTCAGGTACTTACCTCTTTGTCCTTTGAAAAACTGTCTTTCTGCTTCTCTGAAAGAAGTATGTGTGTCGATGGAAAACTTCGTCACAAATGCGTCAAGGGTTCGCGTTATCCAAAAGTCAACAGCTCTTGATACCGCGTTGTTCACACTTTTCAACAACTTAATTTTTTCTGGGGTCCAGGTAGGAGACTGATCTTCTTTGAAGTTTATCTTTCTTTCTGTCAACCTGGATAACCACTGGTGCAATTCTATGTGGATACTACCAAAGAAAATTTCATAAATATCAGTAAAAATGTACATTTGTAAGAAGTCGTATGAGATACGACGAGGGTCCTTATTCTCTTCTTCGGAAAATTTCAGATAGGTATCCTCAACCCAGTCACTGATTTCTTTTACTGAGGGCCTCCAAAACATATCCCTCCAGGTATGACGTAGATCCCTCTTGAAGCAGATACTGGTTCAACCGGCAACAGAACCAATTTGTTGGTGCTTAGGGTAGACCCGGGTTCTTATACTTTTATCTTCGCACCAACAAAGAGACCCACATTGTTGGCCCTTTCGGCAACAACCTGCGAACAGGTTGCAGTCTCACCCGAAATAGCTATGGGGTGCCGCAGAATCAGGTTTCTGCAGGAAAAAGAGGGATATTACTGTACCTTTAGCCTTAACAAAGAATAATTATGCAATACAGAGCTTCGATATTCACTTAAATAGCTTCACAGTTTAGATAAAAAGACAGTTACTTTCTTAACCCTTAACTAGGAATTCATAGTGAAGTTAATACTTAACAGTTTATCTTACTTTATCATTCATCTACTTATCAAATGCATAAAACATAACAGGAACAAAATAACAAGAACCACCAGAACACAAGATATACGTGGTTCACCCCAAGTGTAGGGGCTATGTCCACAGAACTGCGTTTATATTCAACACTTTACAAACGACACAGTTCTAATCTGCGCACTCAGCTGCAGATATTCTCAACAACCCAAAACTATGCACTTAGTTGCAAAAACTTTCTTCATAAACCCTCTGCGCACTCAGCTGCAGAGGTCGTCCACGCACTCAGCTGGGACTTAACCTTTCTTCCAAAACCCTCTGCGCACTCAGCTATAGAGGTCGTCCACACACTCAGCTGGGACTTAACCTTAACCCCAAAATAGGCCTTAGCTTCTTCGCATCAAATTATCATCATACAAAAACCTACGAAAAATCCCTTTTCTCCTTTACATAAGTGCCTATTTATACAAGTGCACTATTACAATACCATGGGTTTAAACCATGGGCTTAAACCATGGGTTATTTACAAAAAGAGGGGCTTCGACCCAACCCCGAAACCCCTAAGACTATTTTGGACTGCAACTCCGCTTACAAGCTTCGCACCAAAACCGCAGAGTTGCCAAAATTAAGGACCTTCAAGGTCCGCGCCCCAACAATGCCACTTATCCTGATCTTTCCTCTTTAGACTCGATGTTCCTCTAGTACTTCCAACTACTTGTCTGTTATGATGAGGGCATTGAAATATTGTTATCATGTACACATAACACTGCAACCCACATCATAAATCACATCCATGAGTGGTGTCATCATCGTAGTCTGTGCAAAATTCAGTTAGATGATAGAATTTTCCTCAATTGGTTCCTTAAAGTCTTACTTCCTCTATCACCAAGGATGTTGCATCCAAGTGCCCACAAAATGAGGAAGAACCAATCCTCAAAGCACATCATTTTGACCTTGTCTATGCCAATCAGGTTACCTTTACACCATCATATATTATGCTCTTTGTGTTGTCTCCTCACGGCGCTATGCGCCGAGGGCATCCCATGCTATTGATGGAATCAATGGCTCTATCACCCAACACCCCCACCTATACACAACCTCTCCTTCGATGTCTCCTCTCTATGGAAAAATCCCTAGTGTTTGCCAACCAGGATATGCCCTTGAATTTTCATGCGTAGTGGCTCAGTTTGGAGCCACACCTTCATATGCGTCTCCTGAACCTGTTCATCATGTTGATGGAATGAATTTCCCAGAACCTGCATGTAATGGCCAAATGGTAGGGTTTGCATCCCCTCCAGCTACTCCTGACTACTACCCACCACCTGTGCAACCTACACCTGCTTCAACCCCAACTCCTAATGTTCCTTAAGCATAGGTCTACACTCAGTAGAACCTCCCTAATCAACCTGCCCCTAATAACCAACAAGGGTGGGGAAGAAGACAAAGAGTAAGAACTGGGAAACAACCAACCTCAAGGGGGTGTTCAACACCCCAACCCTCCTAACAACAACAGAGCTAACACCACTACACATAATCCCCAAAATCCACCTAGACATGGGAAGAACCCTTAGTTACAGACTAACCATCTGTGTACCATTTGTGATGTTTATCGCCATTATACACACCAGTGCCCCGAGATGCATTGAGTCTGCCACATATTACAGGCCTAAAATCAACGTGAAACCAATTCGACCGCTCCGACAGATCCAAACCCAACACTACAAGGTCATCTTCCTATGGTGCTACAAAACCCATTACCAAATCAAGTAATGGTTGCAACCCAAACCTTAGTACCACAAAATACTGCAGCTGCTTCTTCGAGTCAACCCATTGATCTTGGTGTCCATCACCTTATGACATTGTCGTTTGATGTTAACTTATAGAATCGACGCAACCAATATGGCTCCACCATGAAAATCACTAATCCCTCCACGATATCTACCTCTATTTCTCTCGACATGTCCTTACATTTTCCAAGACCCCCCATGGAAGGGACTACCAAAGTCCCTCGGTTCCCTTTACGTCATGTCGCAAACAACCCCACTACTAAAGCCTCTCTTAATTACAATATCGTCGATGACTTGGCCTAGTTTTCCTGTACCATGTCCACTCTGGAATTCTTAAGAACTTGTCCTTTGCAACTCAAAGCCTTGTTATCTTCTCTAGGTGTCGTCAATCCCTCTGATTCCAGGTTGATCACGTTCGACTTAGATCAAGGAGAACCCCAAATGCCATCATCTGTATCCTTCCAGGTTCCTTTCACTGTTCAAAATTTGGTCATTCATTGATGAGAGTGCATCCATTTTTGTTATGTCAAACTTTGTTTGGTAGAATCCCAGATCCCCAACCCCTTAACCCTCAACCACCGCCCTTCGTGCTTATGATGGCCATGTTGCTCAACCACAAGGCACTCTCCCGAATGTCCCCATTGAGTTCTCCCAAAAAACTGTGTTGATTGACATTGAGGTTTCCAATGCCCAACTAGATTACAACCTCCTCCTTGGACGTAGTTACATGTATTCAATGTGAGTCGTTGATTCTACCCTCTTCTGACTCCTTATGTTCCCCCACGGTGGGAATATCGTGACTATCGACCAATTGATGTATTACAATCCTAAAGGACTGGCCACTCTGGAGCATGTAATCCCTATTATTGATACCACCATCGATAGCATATCCATCCCCTCCTTGTGTGTCGTTGATCCATGCCTATTTACCAAGGCCCCTTTGATAGACAACTTTTTGTCCCTCCCACCCACTCCCTCTATGGCTAACATATCGGATTTGTGCACCATCACATCCAGTAACATTTCGACCTCCTCGTAACCTCAACTACAAACCTCGGGGAAATATTGGGGTTCATTTCCCATACACATGATTCCCTTTCTCTTTCCACCCTATGGAATTGTCAGTAAATTGGTCATGGCTATGCTCAACCTTCTCGGATTCACTTTGGGCATTCTAGTGTGGTACCTTGATCCACCCAACCCCACCACGACACAACAAATCATGCTGAAACTAGTCCAACCTACTGAGATTGTGTCACACCCACTTCCTGGTACACGACTAACTACTTTTGCATCTACTCATGCCCCCCTTCCTCCCACGAAGATTGGGGGAAAGGCACTAAAATCCCTAACAGAACCACATCCACCTCCTACTTGTGCTTTATGCGATGTCCTAGGCCATGCGATGCAAAATTGTCTTGATTTGTCATTCCTTTGCACCAACATGCACACAATAGTCGAGACTGACAATGCTCCCATTTACAATGTACCACCCATCCCTACCAGACCATGAAAAATTAAAAAAAGGTAATAATAATTTTCATTCTGCATACAGCTACAAAATTTCCTAAAAAAATGACAAAAAATTATTTTCATGGGTACTATTTTTTAATACTCATATGTTGCATTTTCCATATGTTTTAAATCTAAACAAATTCCACGTGCATTTTCTTCTATTATGCAACTCTATTCAACAACACATACAAATGTATTTGAAGGAGACGTGTTGTCCCTCTTTGGTCCTACACAAAACAAAAGTTCAAATTCCCCCAATAAAGCACAATTGATGCATGTCAATCTTGTTGATAAAGATGGGCAGTTCACAATAATAGTGAATATGAGTGATAATCATATTTCCTATTTCATTGACTACTTTTCTCTTGGTAGTACTGTACAAATCTTGAATTTTGAAACCAGAAACAATGGACAATATGATTGGGGCCATGCAAAGTATTGCATTTAGTTACAATAACAGAATTCAGTTAAAACAATACCTCAATATTTCCAAGAGTGTAGGATGACCCCAAATATGACTGTAATAGCATCTCAACCTCAGGAAATGTTTTTTCTATCAGATCTATTGCGGCACTCATAATTGCATGTCATCAAAATAACATAAACTATGAATTCTACATGAAATATGGAGAACGCAAAAATGATACTACAACTATATGCCTTTGATCAACCTCAAAATTGGTTTGTGCTTCTAATTGTAGTTCCCATATTAGTCTTTCATTTCTTTCATTTTTCTTTGAACTAACAATTTGCAATAGATTTCAAATTATTGCAATTGCAATTGAATGAAAGCTATAGGGATCTTTTCTCCAAAATATAGGAAGGACTAGTATTGTAGATTCCGCCAATGTGCCTATTTAATATCGTTCTTAGAAATTGCCTAAGAGGTTCACAATAATTGCAACATTCCATGGCCACTTTTGTCAATGTCCTAAATGATGAATCTACAAAAGCACATTTGCTTGATGTTATACGATCTAAGACCCAGGAAAGTATCTATT
>LPNX011182008.1:55847-92342 GCA_001517045.1 Pseudotsuga menziesii | reverse complement strand
CAAATTGCATAATTGCTTTGCATTGTTGTTTTACTTAAACAAATTCAACAAGTTTAAGATTCTACTAACAATAAAAGGTCAATATGTGTAGATATTTCACTGTATAGCCATCTCAAAACATGGGTTTGTTTAGTTATTGATAGTTAATTTCTTTTTTCTTTTCTATATGCTTCTATCTTCACGGGGTTTGCCAAAGATTTTGCTTCTACACTATAGGATATCCATGGATTGATTTTTCCTGTCTTCTAAAATGATTTTTATGCGCATGCTTTCGTTATGTTGATATTTTATTTCCAGTTATGAAATGAACTCATGAATGCAAAACCTCTACGACAGTTCCATTTTCTACACTAATAGCTTTTTGCATGCTTTATTAAAGAAGATTTAGTTTTGATTTTGAAATTGTATTCTTAGAACTGTTTAAAAAATGAAAATGAAGTATAGAAAAACTTTCCATACTACCCGTTGTTTAGAAATTCACTAAATATTAATTATTATTTTAATAGTTTATAGCATATGATTTAGCTCCACACCTTCAATAGATATTGTAGAAATTCACTAAATATTAATTATTATTTTAATAGTTTATAGCATATGATTTATCTCCACACATTCAATAGATATTGTTTCTAACTTGCATCAATGGTGCAGCTAGTTTTTTGCATGCTCTCTTAAAAAATGTTTAGTTTTCATTCTGAAATTGTATTGTTAGAATTATTTTAAAAATGAAAATAAAGTATAGAAAAACTTTCCATACTTCCCATATTCTGTGGTGGTTAGTTATTGATGTTGTTGTCCGAGAAACCACAGTAAATCTGAAATTAATCTCATAATCAAATAGAAATTCAGATTTATACACCAAGAACATTTTTAGGTTTCTTGGAGTCTCTTAAGAACCCCATTGAGCTGACAGAAAGTGCGCCATGGTGCCACCATGTTAGCTTTGGATAGCCCCCTTTTAGTGACCTTAGGGTCTTTCTTGAACTTAAGACTTTCATATTAAAACACAAAAATTTGGACAGTAAATGGTAATAAAAATTTAAGCTTGAGCACTATCACATCAAGAAGTGAAGTGTGATGAAGTGTTTACGAGGCATTTTTTTTTAAAGATAAAAGGGATTACAATTTCATTTCCATTTCAATTTATACAGTTTTATGGCTATTTTTTATTTAATTATAATAGGGCTATTTTTTATTTAAGTATATAGAATTTATATCAAGAAGTTAATAAAATTTTATCATTAATTAAAAAATTAATTATTAAACATTTATTTAAAATATTTGATTAGAATTAGAGCATTCGTTTGAGTTGTGTACAATAAAATTATCTTAAATTTTTTACAATTCAAGAAATTTGATTCATGTTTTTTTAAGAGATTATATTATTGGAGAAAGAAATATATAGTGATAAATAGAGTCATTTTGGGCCTAGGAAGTCAATAAAGAGTAGGGTGGACCTAATTTATGCTCAAAAAACTTTGTTTAACAACATTCAACCAAAAATCCATCTACGCACACGGAAGTTGAGCATTTATTGTGACTTATCCCCACTCTCTCCAATGGGTAAAAAACCATGCACAAATACCATGCACAATAAAATACCATGGGTCAAAAAACTTTGGATCATCATATAAATACATTGCTAATGTCTCCCCAAAAACACTTTTAGTTGCACTTTTGAACTTTTCATCATATGTTAAGTTACATTACATAACTTTTCATAGTTCGTCATTGTTCCCACATTTTTGCCATAGCATCCCCAGGGTGTATGTTGAGCTTGCTCCATACCCACTTGAATCCATTCCCCCTTTTTGACAACCACTAGTGGAGACGACTGGAGAACCAGACCGTGGAGCTAGTGGACCCTTTCTTCAAACAGCTATAGTGGCCCATATTATTGAAAGGTATGCTTGTCCTTGTTTTTCATTAGTTAGAAAAAATATTGCTGTTGCTATTACTTGTTATTGCAAGTCGAGGTTGAGAAATCCATCGCACCATAAACTCTACCTTATCATCCGATTAATCTAGGGTAGGTGCTTTTGCATGTACTATGGGAGAAATCCTCACTATAGGTGCTTTTATCAAAACTGTAGTATGGATTCTCCCATACTACGTGCAAAAGCACCTACCCTAGTGCTGCCACTGCAATAATTCCCAAAAATATTTTTTGAAGATATTTTTTGGCCTCCTTTTGAAGATCTTAGTTTTCCTTTGTTTTGATTGTCATTTTGATTTTCCTGTCCATCATGAATTTTATAAAAAAAATCGTTTTCCACCAAGGAAGAAAGTCCAATTTTTGATCTGCAACAACGGACGGTTCCTCAGTTTCAAGACGCTACAGTGGACTCTTCTTTATCTTTGAGCCACAACATCGGGCCCAGTTATGGTTTGCAACTGATAGAGTAAGGAAGCTTTAGGTTTTTTATGCTGCATATGTATGTTTGGTTTCACTTACATTGATCATATGGATCCTGAGACAAGTCAATTTTGCACGTACTGTTTACTGTCGAAACCATGCCGAAGAAGGGGAGGAAGAAGCTTAAAATCGTTGAAAGTGATTTAGCACAGATATTGTCGAAGTCCCGCCTATGGTAAAAGCTAAGATAGTATACGAAGACACTAAAGCAATTATAAGGGCAGAGCATGAGCTAAAATGGGGCTAGATCTAGCCTATGATGGCTGAGAGAAAAGTGTCAGAAGCTAGATTGGGGGATCTAGCTCTGTACGAGAATATTTTGAAGTCTGGGTTAACCAAAATAGCCACTAGGCCAGAGGTTTTTCCATGCGCAAAGTTCATTGGATGGTTGTTTCCAAAAATAGTCACGGCAGGGATGATAATAAATGATGAAGAGGGAAACCATGTTACCGGCATTCATTTCAAAAGCATACATTCTACCAAAGGTAGAAATAAGGGTGACAACAGATTGGGTCAAGAGTATGAAGTTTGACTATACAACCACAGTAAAGGGGATGATGACTGAGGGAAACGCCTTTAGACATAAGCAATCAGGAGAATATGAAACGACTCATCTTTGAACCCCATTTAGAATAGTAGCATTGATGTTAAGCAGGCTATATGGTATGCTGGATGGAAAAATGTATAATTTCGATTGGATTCCCCTCATGTATTATGTAGCTATGGAGGGAACAATTTTTAACTGGGTAGATATAGCTACTGGAAACTTGTCGAAATGTATCAAAGAAGCCCAGGAGAGTTTAAAGCAGAACAAATCAAAATTATTTATGTCATCCTTCTTGATAGATTGTATACTCTATAAGCACCGGTTTGAGAAGCTAAATCTTGTATGGATAGAGGGGAAGACTCCTATTTACGTTGCATATCAGATTATGGGAGCCCACAAATATCACAATCATTATCAGTTAATTTGTGAAGAATTCATAAGGCCCCTATGTAAGTTAATATTTTTATAAGACTGTCCATGTCTGTCAGAAGAAGCAGTAGAGTTTATAAAAGATTATGGTGACTATTTTTTCACCAAAGAGGGCACTTATCTGAGAATGTATGGAGGCATCAGAGCACACTCACTGCTGCCTAGGTATGCAACAGACTAACTAGTACTAAACGAAGCAGTCATACAAGTATTCCTAGATGGTTTTGGAAACCATTTGTTCGATATTAAGAAAGTTGTTTTCCCACCAGTACCTTTTACGTGGGAAGTTACAAGTTCAACAAAGTCAAAAGTGCTCCATATTTCGTCAAAGAGCTGGAAATCTTCCACTTTGGGGAAAAAAGCTTCCACATGAATGATTGACAAGGAAAGGTGGCAACTCACAAAGCTACGCACAAGGTAAATTTTGAGTATGCAAACTATATAGATAAAGAAGAGCAAGTATTCATAAATGTCTATAGTATGGCAGCCTTGAGCAAGAGGTTAAAAGGAAAGGCATTTGGAGCTAAAGGAAGTATCAGTAATAACCCAATTCCAAACGAAAGAGATGAGGAAGCTGCAAAGAAATCCCAAGAAGAAAGCACTTGCAGGCTTGTAGTAGGAGCAAAAAGGTTGTTGGCAGAAGAAGCACAGAAGGATCAGGCAAAAGTCACCAAACAAAAGAGCATAGAGGTTGTTTTGAAGAAAATGGTAGAGTTGGAGAAAGCCTTGGCTAAAGGAGATTCAAGCTCTGATCAAGGCATGCAGGATACAGGAGGTATTCCAGAAGGGCAAGGCCAAGATAATGAAGAAGTTCAAGGTGGTGGAGGTCCAGAGCAAAGCCCTATGCGGGATAATCCAGAGAACCTGTCAGCCACATCTAGCAGCATCCTTACAGGGGGTCATGTGACCATAGCTGAAATGGGGCTCGTACCTTTTACACCATTAAAGCAATACGATGTGGCATGTTTAGAGGATATTCATTTTGATCCTAAAACGAAATCTATTACATGGAGTACAGAGAAATATTTGAGGGTAGGAACTCAGTCGGCAGTGACCACCGTGATGGAGAGAATAGACATGAAGAATCTAGAAGATCACCCAAAGCAATTGGCTTCTATGAGCATTGCAAATGCCTATGCAAATGCTCACAATGTGGACAAGCTTATGGAAAACATTGAGCAATACAAGGGAAAGATGGTCGAAATGAAGGAAGTATTGAGGATAGAAGAAAAGATAGGAAGAGAGTCCAAAAAAAATATGAGGCTACCTTATCAGATTTTGAAAGGCTTCAGCAGAGACATCAAATCTTAGAAGTAGAATGAGACAGTTTGAAATCATCAAATGAAGAGTTGAGTAAGGAGAAAGGAAGTTTGGAAAATAAGGTTGCAGAATTGGAACTGCAGAAGACTACTGCTGAGGGGAAAGCCAAGAATTATGAAACCCAAGTAGCAACATTGGAGGCCCAAAAGGCTTCATTGGAAGTTTTATTAAAATTAGCAAATGAGCAAAGAATGGATATTGAGTTGTTTACAAAGCATTCCCTCATGCTAAGAAGTAAAATTTATCAGATGCAGCTCCAAATAGTGGATGAGATGTTGAAAGTTTGGCAAATAGAATCGAGGTTGGAGGAGATTGTGAGTCCAACTTATTATTTTTTAGACATGACCCAAGATATCCTGGAAATTCTTCAAGGACGTTTGACTTGATTGGAAACAACCAAGGAACCTCCATCTAATGCACCCATCAAAGACTTAGAGAGAGTGAAGTTGGAGTATGAACTAATAGAATTCGGGAGTAAAGCTGCGGAAGAATTGTTAAAGGCAGTCCATAGGACTAAAGGTGTTTGCACAAAATTCTTTAGAAAGGTGCTCACAACTAACAACCATTGCCAAACATCTGCAAAGAATAGGTTAGAAGAATTACCTGAGCATGAATAATATTTAAAACAATTATAGGTCAGATGGTAGGAGGATGAACTGGGTATTCAATTGATCAAAATTTTAGATGAGAAAGTACTGAAAACTGTAATAGCCCAAGCATCAATAATAAATCATCTGTTGGAAGATTAAATTCGATTGATTCCAGCCAAAGTGGCAAATATAAAAGCTCAAGTTGCCAAACATGAGGTCACTATCAGATTGCTAGAACCGTCAGAATTTGAGACCATAGTGAAAGATGCTAATATTTGGAAGAAATTCATAAAGGATGTGGATGGGTCCACTTAACATGTTTGCTTTATTAATACATTTTTTGTAATATTATATTTTCCTAAGTTAGAAATCCCACTAGGAGACAAAGGAATTTTTTGTAACTGATTTGTAAAAGAATCCCAAAGGGCAAGGGAGACCAAGAGACAATTTGAAATTGTATAAATAGAGATCAAGTTGATAGGGAAAGGGGACCTTTTTCATGCTATCTTTTTGTAAAAGTTATTGTAAGAAGAACTACCTCCTTTTATAATAAATAAGTCATATTTTATGTTGGAGAAGGCATTGTGAAGTCTCAAATGCATGCTGTAGATTGGTTGAATGTTCAATTACTTTTGTTTCAGATTTTTCTACAAATTGTGAGATCGTTCTAACTTATGAATTATTTCCTTGTTATGAATGATTTCCCGTTAATTTTCTGAAACTTATGCAGTATATTGAGTAATAAATGTGTTAACTAACAATGAGCTATCTCTTTGTTTATCTTTCTACTTATGCTCATGTATTCTGAATTATGAGCAGCTATCTGTAATATTCTTTATGCATGTTGTACGGTACATTACTCTTCTTAATATAATCTTGCTCCCTAGGGATAGGCTAGATAGAATTAATTAGAAGTAGCATAGTTTTTCTTTGTTTACGATTTAGAAGCGAAAGAGGTAAGACAAGAGGTAAGAACCTGTGCATCACATTGTGAACTCTTCATTATCTCTATCAATTGCATTTAATTAGGCACTTTCATATCATACATAAAGATAAAATTAAAAAAATACACTTAAACGGTAAACCGGGACACAACCAATAAAACAAGATTTAAACCTTTACTCGACCTACTGTAGCCGAAACATAAACTGGATGGATTCCCCATACCAAAAAATAACGAGCTAATTGGGAATGCTTATTGGGGAGAATCCCTACTATTGTCATCTGGTACTTTCTAGGACTCAACAGTTTTGGCGCTAGAAGGAGGGCCACCAGTGCATGGTTGGGCGACGAAATTTGTTTTCTTGAGAACACTCCACCGGTCACAGTTTTGAAAAACCAGTTTCCCTCAAAGACCTAGTCTTGAAGAAAAATTCACAAAGTATCTCTATTCCATTGATAGCGAGGTAGTTGATGATTTAAGGAGAATTACAAGGGCGTATGCAAAGAGGATTGGAGGATTACCCATTATTTCTGATTTACCCAGAAGAGAGTTTCATAAGAAGGATTGTCCTTACTGTGAGGATTCAGCGTCAGTAGAAGACTTCAAAGAGCTGGTAGAGACAACCTTGCAAGAAATTGCGCAACCCCTAAATCAGTTGGGACAAGATTACCCTCATTGCTCACCTTCCTGAACCCCTGTTCAGTCTCCACCTCAATCTCCACTTAGAATCATGGCAAATGTGAATGCAAATCAACCTCCCCCACCACCTGATTGAAGGGCTAGATCTCCTCTAAACCTTACCCCTCCATTGCATGCCATGCCCCAGAATTTTGACAAGTCATTTCCCAAGTTTGAACCAAATGAAGGAATTCTTGTGGATAATCATTTGCAAAGTTTTTATCTAGATTTAGAAGGCTTACAAGCAACAAAGCATGAAGATGTAGTATGCAGATTGTTCCCTCATACTCTCAAGGGAAAAGCAACCTCATGGTTATTTTCCTACATGCAAATTCAATCACAAATTGGAATACCTTTGAGAGATTGATTAGAAACAAATATGGAATCCTGAGAACCCATGCTGCTTTAATGAAAGGGTTGATTTCCCTAAGGAAAGAAAAGAAAGAAGGGGTGCATAAATTCACTCAAGTGTGTTGCCTATAAGAATAACTTTGATGCAGCCACAAAGCCTGTTGAGAACGCCCTAATTGAGTATTACACCTCATCTCTTAGTCCTAACCTATCCATGCTTGTCAAAAGATCAGTTAATCCCACCTTAGTGGAGACTTATGAAGAAGTTGAGAAGGTGGAAGCCGAAATGGAGAGTATAGACCAATATCTTGTACAATCAGAAGAAAAAACTTTTGGGAACATGAAGCCTTTGTTGTTAACTAAGCCTAAAGATGACCGGTCACAAGAATTAGATGGTGTGGTCAAAATGGTGCAGAAACTTTCAAATAAAATAATTGACATGGAAAAAGAGAAGGAGGCCAAGAAGAAGTTCAAACCTTATTATAAAAAGAGAGATGATAATGGTACATCCAAACCTCCCTCTCATAGTCCCTCAGCTATGAATTTAACAGAAGTGGGAATGGACAACTTTTGTACATTCCATCAGCAACCTCACTCTGAAAAAAATGCCCATAGTGGATAAATTCTATGACTTTAGTGATGAACCAGTTCCTAGATTCCAAGTTAACAGAAACCGTGGATGAAAAAGAGAATGGTCATGAACCAACAGAGACCCAAGAAGAAGACACTTTGGTTTTATGGGATTGTGTTTCCATGTTTAATCTAGAGGATGAAGATCTCACTGAGGAAGAAGAAATACCAGAAATGAATGTTACAACAAGGAGCCAGAGCTCATTGAAAGAAGATAACATGATACTTCCCAAGATAAAGAAACTTCAAGAGAACATGAGAAAAATAAACAATAATACTCAAACTATTAATATACCAGAGTTTGTCATCTCAAGCCAGAGTCCCAAGACAGTCAATATCCATGAGAAGTCTACAGAAAACAAAGTTGAGAATGTCAAGAAGAATTCCTCTTAACATGAAATGGGATATGACATTGTAGAAGATATTAAAGAGACTAAAGAAAATATCTCTTTGTTTGAAATGTGTAATCTAACCCAACAAAAGGAAAAGCTATTGAAGGAACTCGAGACATTTATGAAGGAACCTCAGAAAGATAACCAAGCTGATGAAGAGATTGGTGAAGCAAGTTTAGGAGGAAAGTCTAAATATATAACTCCAGAATTCCTACTTACTTCTGAAATTTTCAAATACAACATGCATAATTGTTTGGTGGAATCTGGAGCATCAGTAAATCTCATGCCACTTTCAGTTTGCAAGCAAATAAATGCTCAACCCAAGCCAACTACAGGTCAAGTTGTCCAATTATATAGGACTCCAGTGAAAGTGGTATGAGAAATGGAAGATGTCTTGATACATTTATCAGCGAATGAGAGGGTCTGCAAGTATATAGACATTGTTGTAGCAGATATCCCGGACGCATATGATTTGGTTTTGAGCCAGGATTGGTCATCAAAATTGGAGGGATATTTTGCCTCATATTGGTCACATGTTTGGTTACCTTATAAAGGTTGCCATAATCAAATAAAGGTATTGAGGGAACCTTAGATGAAATACAACGTAACACAGTTGGAAGGAAAGAATGAACCAATTAATTCTGTTTTGGGAAAACATTTTTTTGAGCTTGAACCGGGAAATTATAAAGCTGAAGAAGCCAGTAACACATCAGATATCTATCCCGATCTCCTTAAGTTTTCATGGGTTGATAAGATTGATTGTAATATAGTAGAGTTAGTCTCAGATGTAGGTGGTAGTTCAAGTTTAGTAGGAGTCGAAAATTTTTGGATTCTTTATTTTGACGGTTCCAAAACCATGGAAGGGTCAAGAGCTGGCTGTGTGCTGATGGATCTAGAAAAAATATATATATATTGTCTTTCCTGTAGATTAGAATTCGAGAGTACAAATAATACAGATGAGTACGAATCATTAGTCCAAGGACTAAAAAAGGCAATGGAATTAAAAGTAAAAAATATAAAAGTGTACGGAGATTCTGAAATCATTGTGAAACAAGTTCGAAAGATTATTCATTGCATATCACCACATTTGAAGGCTTATCAAAATGAAGTATGGGATTTATTAACAAATTTTGATGCATTCAATATCTCTTCAATTCCTAGAGTAAAAAATGCAGCAGCTGATTTGTTAGCTACTTCAGCTGCAAGGCTAGTACCTATGAATAACAGATGTTCAATTGAATTACTTTTCAGGCCTTCCATTCCATACAATATCACCAAACTGAGGGTGTTTGATGATGATCAACAAATCTTGGAATGTCTAATGAATGATGATACATTCAAAGAAGCATTAATAGATGATGAAGAGCATCAAGCAAACCTCCAGAATGGAAATTTCATTCCTAAAGGAGTCAGAAATTTGGAACATATGTTTGATCTAGGCAACAAGTTTAGAAAACCGGCAAATGTCAAGACACATAGTTCATCTTTGCAATTCGAGCTGATAAATCTAGGGTCAGAGGTTGAATCCAAATATGTGCATTTGGGGAAGTGTTGTTCACCAGGGGAGAGGAGAAAATTCATCAGTTTGTTCAAACAATACAAAGATGTATTCACTTGGACATATGAAGACCTCAAAACATATGACACCAAAATTATACAGCATGTTATTTCGATCAAAGTTGGATTCAAACCTTATCAGCAGCCTCTGAGAAAGATGCACCCCAAACTAGAGCCTCTAATTCAAAAGTGAGGTGAACAAGCTTCTGGATGCTAAGATCATATTCAAGGTTAGACATTCAGAATGGATTTCAAATTTGGTGCTAGTATGAAAGAAGTCTGGAGAGATAATACTTTGTGTTGATTTCAGGAATTTAAACCGTGCATATGATAAAGACAATTACCCTGTCCCACCCATGGAACATATATTACAAATGGTCTCAGGTTTTGAGTTGTTTTCTCTGTTAGATGGATTATGAGGCTATAACCAAGTGCTAGTAGCAGAGGAAGACAGACTCAAGACCACCTTCAGAAGCAAGTGGGGGACTTTTGCATATAGAAGAATTCTCTTTGGACTCATTAACGCTGGAGAAACTTTCCAAAGGGCTATGGATATAACTTTCCACAGTCTGATTGGCTGGAGTGTTGTAGTCTATTTTGATGATGTCACGATATTTTCTAAGAAGAGAGAAGGACAAGCTTTTCATTAGAAATAGATTTTCAAATGTTGTAGAAAATATGGCATTTCTTTAAATCCTAAGAAATGTGTGTTCGTGAAATAGGGATCTCAATAGACCCAGAGAGAATTAAAGAAATAGAACAAATCCCTTTACCCCATAATAAAAAGGGTATGCAATATTTTATGGGGACAATCAATTTTGTGCGAAGGTTTGTGCCAAACTTTGCTCAAATAATCCTTTGCAACAAATGGTCAATCAAAGTGTTCAATTCAAGTGGATTGATTCAGAGAAGGATGCATTTAAGAAGATCAAGACATCAATAGCTCATGCACCCTCACTTTGAAAAGGATTTCATCTTGTACACTTTTTCTTTTGACGATTCATTAGCAGTAGTGCTTACACAAAAAGAAGAAGGGGGAGAGGAGTACCCCATATCGTTTATGAGCACTGGTCTGTAAGGGGCTGAAATGAATTATCCCACGGTTGATAAGCAAGATTATGCAGTTTTTAAGGCGGTGAATAAATTCAAACTGTATATACTAAAGAATCGTACCAAAGTGATAGTTCCGCACCTGACAGTCCGATCTCTTTTTGTACAGAAAGAGTTAGGAGAAAGAATAGGCAACTAGGTAACAACCTTACAAGAGTATGACCTAGAATTCAAACTTAGCAACCATAGTCAAAGGACAAGGGCTCTACAAATTGATGGCTGAGATTCAAGACAATGAAGATAACAATTGGGATAATGAAGTTGAATTACACATGGTGGATGTATGTCATTTATTCATAGCTCCAGAATCCTAGTATAGAGACATAGTTCACTATCTTCAAGAGGGATACTTTCCTAAACATTAAAATCCCAAGAAAAGGAGAGTATTACGCTTAAAATCAACCTTATATCAGATTATTGATGGAGTGTTGTTTAGGAAAAGCTATGATGGAGTTCTTCTCATATGCTTGGAACACGAAGATGCAACTAAGGTTGTGGTAGAACTACATGATGGACATGTTGGAGGTCATTTCTCAGGAGATACAACAACACACAATATTTTAAGAGCCGGGTATTACTGGCCGGATTTATTTAAAGATGCTCACGCTCATGTTAGGAAATGTGATACTGGTCAAAGAGTGGTGGAAGACAAGCAAATGCAAGAGGACCATTAAAGCCACTTATTATTTAAGAACCATTCGAGCAATGGGGGATTGACATTATCAGAGAGATCAATCCAAATTCTTCAGTGCAGCACAAGTACATCCTGACAGCAACAGACTACTTCACCAGATGGGTAGAATCCATCTCATTACGAAAAGTAAATGAAGATGCAGTTATGGATTTCTTGCAAGACCATATTATGACCAGGTTTGGGGTTCCAATTTCCCTGGTTTTTTATAATGCTTCATATTTTTCATTTATTAAATTGACTGCATTTGCAAATGAGAAAAAAATTAAGCTACATTATTCTGCTAACTACTATCCATAAGGTAATGGTCTAGCATAATCTACAAATAAAAACCTCATTAGGATTTTGAAGAAAACAGTCATAGAAAATCAAACGAGGTTGCACCTAGCTTTGCCTAATGCACTCTGGGCTGATAGAGTCACACTCAAGAACTCTTTAGGTGTGTCACCCTATACTCTAGTCTACGGGAAAGAGGCTATCATGCCTCCCAATATTCTGTTGCCATCCTCTCAACTAGCCCAAGCTTCTAAAGGAACTGGCAATGAAGTTCTGCAAATCCAAATCAATAATCTGCTAAAGTTAGAGGATTCTAGATCCAAATTGAGAAAAAAATTTAAGCATCAACAGGAAATGGTGAAGAAATGGTTTGATAAGCACAAAGCCAGAAAGAAGGAATTTGAAGTAGGTGATTTGGTTCTTAAATGGGATCACTCGCATGATGAGAAGGGAAAGCACACTAAATTTCAGCAATTATGGATAGGCACTTTTCAGATTGCAGAGAAGTTAGGCCCCTCAACCTATAAATTGCAAGATTTATAGGAGTGGGAAGAGGACTTGCCAGTCAATGGTTTAGTTCTCAAACCATATTTTTCTTAATACTTTTTGAGTTTTCTTTGTACATAAATAAAACTTTTGACTGTTTTTCAGTTTTGTTTTTTCCTTAGATTAGTTCTACTTGTTTTACACTTTTATTTGATTGATTTTATGTTTTAAATAAGCCAGCACAACTTCTGGTTTTGGAGTTCATCGGATTTCTGGGTAAACTAAAAATATTTTGACCAAAAAACTGCTTGCTATTTGTACATACATGATGCTTAAGGATCCTTTAAGATTAGCAGATTATCTGAATAGATTATGAACACATTGAAGTCCTATTTAATCACTATAAAATAACTAAGATCAGAAAAGTCCAGAATACTATTTTGAGGCTCCATTCATTTCACACTAAAGTCTGTCCTAGGAAGCTAATAGCAAAAGACCCATGGAGAGGAAGCAGGGTGAGCAGTTGTATGGTATTTAAATGATCCCATGCCACAAATGAAATCCAAAAGGCCATAAGAGTCAAGTCTCTGAGAAAGAAAGCATACATCAAAAGGACATACTGAATAAAATCAGTTTGGATAAGATTGCTCAAAGGTTCTTCTCCGTCCGTGAGCTGAAAGCAAAATATCTCTCACACAAAAGGACAATATGGATAGAAGAACCTAAAGCAAATTCCAGAAAGAAAGCAATCTGGGAGGACTCAACAAGATAGAAGTCCAAAAGCATCAAAAGAATGCGAAATGGAATGGGAATGAGTAACAAATGAATATATATGTTCACAATCTGTTACAATTCTGTGGTGTCTAAGTTGGAAGCTATCCGAAGGAAGAGGTAAAATAAACTTCATATTTTGGCCTCAGAAGAGTTCTTGAGACTTGGAAATCCTGGTTCTCTTATCCCATTAGACCATAATCAATGTTAACAGTTCATAAATCTTGTATTCTAGAAAATCTAGGCATCTTGAAGGAATCTAATAAAATGGTCTAATAGGATACTGTAAAGTAGTTGCTACTTCAAAAGTCAGTTTTTCAGAGATCTGTGTCCACCAGTTAGTCGCCAATTGTTGCTGCTGCAACAATTCCCAAAAATATTTTTTGAATATATTTTTTGGCCCCCCTTTGAAGATCTTAGCTTGCCTTTGTTTTGATTTCCATTTTGATTTTCCTGTCCACCATGAATTTTCAAAAAAAAATTGTTTTCCACCAAGGAAGAAAGTCCAATTTTGATCCGTAGCAGCGGACGGTTCCTCAGTTTCGAGCTGCTACAACAGACTCTTCTTTTTATTTGAGTAGCAACATCGGGCCCAATTATGGTTTGTGAGCCGCTACAATGATTTGTTGTTTTCTTTCTTTCCCGTAGCAGATGAATTGTCATGTGCAAGCCGCTATAGCAGACCATTTTTTTGTTTTAAACTGTCGTTTTAAAGCTTCCGCTATAGTGAAAATCATTGAGAGTAGCGCCCGCTATGGAGGGGGGAGGGGCGGGGGGGTTTGTTTCGCCCTTTGAATTAAGTCCTTGGGAGCCGCTATGGCGGATGTTTCCCTTAGTGTGGGCTGCTACGGCAAGCCATTTTTAAATTTCTAATCGCTATGACGAGCATGCTCCTTTTTTCACCACCATTGAAGCGAAAGGATTTTCATGTATGGGCCGCTATGGCAGGTACTATTCTATTTTGTGAGTCATCGTCCATTTACAATTGCTACGGCGGAAATATTTGTAAGTCACACCCGTCATGGCGGCGGACTTCGTGGTTCATTTTTATTTGACATCCGGGAGTTTCTTCCTATTTGACCCGCTATGGTGGGGTGTTCTGCATATTTTGTTGCGGAGTTATCGTCCGACATGTTGTCCCGAAAGTGTCTTGAGTTTTTAGCCGCTATTATGGATGCATTGTTGTTTTCTCTCCGATGTGATTTTTATCGCTGAGCTGTAAGGAGATTGCGGGGGAATTATCAAATGTGAGCCGCCATTGTGGATGAAGCTGGACGTTTGAGCCGCCGTGTCGGGGAGTTTTCCATGATGACTTAATTTCTCCAGCTCGTGGTTGTTTGAAGCCATGGGTGTTTGGGGTTCGCACATGTAAGTTTTAATTGGAAATTAAAAGCCCGAAAATCCTCTTTATTTGCCCAAATCGAAGTCTTTTTACATTTTGTTTATACAGAGTCGGTTGGAATCTAGAGAACGCTTTTCGTTGAAGCTTATTGCATGGATTTTTCGATGGAGCTCACGTGGCTCGTGCTCGTTAGTCATTCTCAGCTGTGTGGTGTTCTTTTTGACCGAACAGGTAGGTTTCTCATCCCTTTTCTAGTAAATGATTTGTTAAAACTTGCAAACTGTCCTTCGTCGTTGGTGGGTTAGGTTTTAGCTCGGTTTATAAGGGGTTTTTCGAGCCCATTTTTTCCCTTTAGGTTTGGTCGTTTTCATGTTAGGTTGGCCCTGGTGGTAACCCGTATGCTTATACATAAGTGTTTTCTACCCAGTCAACTAGGTTAACGATAGGTGTTTAGAGAACCAATTTTGTCGTCGGCCATGAAGTTTGCCAATACACCTCCCATAGGCATTGGTAAGGGTCGTGTTTTCCATGGTTCGCACAGAAGCACCGAATGGTTAGTTTGTATGTTTTGCCCATGGGAAATTGGGCCTGGTTATGCCCTGAGATACCATTGCCACAATCCAAGGTTTTTTGTACCTATGAGAGAGTTAGGGCTGTTTTGAGGGTTTCCATTTTTTAAAATAGAGCTTGGAGTTTTTAACAGTGGTTGCCCATATTTCAGTAGGGTTTTTCTAACCCTAACCCTGAGCCGTGTTTCGTATTGTTGTTTCTAATGAAAGGAACTGACAGGGTAAGGAAGCTTTAGGATTTTTATGCTGCATACATATGTTTGGTTTCGCTTACATTGATTATATGGGTGCTAATACAAGTCTGTTTTGTAGGTGCTGTTTACTGCCGAAACCATGCTGAAGAAGGGGAGGAAGAAGCTTAAAATCACTGAAAGCGATTCTAGCACAGATATTGTCGAAGTCCCTCTGGAGGTAAAATCCGAGATAGTATACAAAGACACTAAAGAAATTATAGGGGCAGAGCATGAACTAAAATGGGGCTAGATCTATCCTATGATGGCTGAGAGAAAAGTGTCAAAAGCTGGATTGGGGGATCTAGCTCTATATGAGAATATTTTGAAGTCTGGGTTAACTAAAACAACCACTAGGCCAGAGGTTTTTCCATGTGCAAAGGTCATTGGATGGTTGTTGCCGAAAATAGACATGGTGGGGATGATAATAAATGATGAAGAGGGAAAGCCTGTTGCATCATTCGCACCGGCAGTCATTTCAAAAGCATACACTCTACCAGAGATAGAAATGAGGGTGACAATAGATTGGGTCAAGAGTCTGAAGTTTGACTATACAACCACAGTAAAGGGGATGATGACTGAGGGAAAGACCTTCAGACATAAGCAATCAGGAGAATATGAAACAGATCATCTTCGAACCCCATTCAGAATAGTAGCATTAATGTTAAGCAGGCTGTATGGTAGCCCTGATCGAAAAATGTATAATTTTGGTTGGATTCCTCTCATGCATTATGTAGCTATGGAGGGAACAATTTTTAACTAAGTAGAACTTTTCCAAGTGTATCAAGGCAGCCCAGGAGGGTTTGAAGCAGAACAAATCAGAATTATTTATGTCATCCTTCTTGATCGATTGTGTACTCTATAAGCATCGGTTTGAGAAGCTAAATTGTGTATGGATAGAGTGGAAGGATCCTATATAAGTTGCATACCAGATTATGGGAGCCCACAAATATCACAATCATTAACAGTTAATTTGTGAAGAATCCATAAGGCCCCTATATAAGTTAATCTTTTTAGAAGACTGTACATGTCTATCAGAAGGAGCAGTAGACCTATAAAGGAATATGGTGACTATTTTTTCAACAAAGAGGGCACTTATCTGAGAATGTATGGAGGCACCAGAGCACCCTCACTGCTTCCCAATTATGCAACTGACTACATAGTACTGGAGGAAGCAGTCAGACAAGTATTCCTAGATGGTTTTGGAAACCATTTGTTCGATATTAAGAAAACTATTTTCCCACCAGTACCTTTTTATGTGGGAAGTTACAAGTTCAACAAAGTCAAAAGCATTCTAGATTTCGTCAAAGAGCTAGAAATCTTCCACAGGAATGATTCACAAGGAAAGGTGGCAGCTCACAAGGATGCTCACAAGGTAAATTTTGAGTATGCAAACTATATAGATAAAGAAGAGCAAGTATTCAGAAATGTCTACTGTATGGAAGCCTTGAGCAAGAGGTTAAAAGGAAAGACATTTGGAGCTAAAGGAAGTAGCAACAATAACCCAAAGCCAAACGAAGGAGATGAGGAAGCTGCAAAGAAAGCATAAGAGGAAATCACTCAAAGGCTTGCAGCAGGAGCAAAAAGGTTGTTGGCAGAAGAAGCACAGAAGGATCAGGTAGAAGCTGCTAAACAAAAGAGCACAGAGGTTGTTTTGAAGAAAATGGCAGAGTTGGAGAAAGCTGTGGCTAAAGGAGATTCAAGCTCTGATCAAGGCATGCAGGATATAGGAGGGCTTCCAGAAGGGAAAGGCTAGGATAATGAAGAAGTTCAAGGTGGTGGAGGTCCAAAGCAAAGCCCTGTGCGGGATAATCCAGAGAACCTGTTAGCCACATCTAGTAGCATCCTTACAAGGGGTCATGTTCCCATAGTTGAAATGGGATCGTACCTTTTACACAATCAAAGCAATACAATGTGGCATGTTTAGAGCATATTCGTTTTGATCCTAAAACGAAATCTATTACATGGAGGACAGAGAAAACTTTGAGGGTAGGAACTTAGCCAGCGGTGACCATAGTGACGGAGAGAACACTCATGAAGAATGTAGAAGAGCACCTGAAGAAATTGGCTTCTATGGGCATTGCAAATGCCTATGAAAATGCTCACAATGTGGAAAGGCTTATGGAAAACATTGAGCAATACAAGGGAAAGATGGCCGAAATGAAGGAAGTATTGAGGAAAGAAGAAAAGGTAAGGAGAGAATCCAAAAGAAAATATGAGGCTACCTTATCATATTTTGAAAGACTTCAGTAGAGACATCAAATCTTAGAATGGGATAGTTTGGAATCATCAAATGAAGAGTTGAGTAAGGAGAAAGGAAGTTTGGAAAATAAGGTTGCAGAATTGGAACTACAGAAGACTACTGCTGAGGGGAAAGCCAAGCATTATGAAACCCAAGTAGCAGCATTTGAGGCCCAGAAGGCTTCATTAGAAGTTTTATTAAAAGTAGCAAATGAGCAAAGAACGGATATTGAGACGTTGAAAAAGCATGCCCTCATGCTCAGAAGTAAAATTGATCAGATGCAGCTCCAAATAGCAGATGAGATGTTGAAAGTTTGGCTAATAGAAGTGAGGTTGGAGGAGATTGTGAGTACAGCTTCTTATTTTTTAGACAGGACCCAGGATATCCTAGAAATTCTTCAAAGACGTTTGACTTGGTTGGAAACAACCAAGGAACCTCCAGGTAATGCACCTATCAAAGACTTAGAGAGAGTGAAGCTGGAGTATGAACTAATAGAAATCGGGAGTAAAGCTGCGAAAGAATTGGTAAAGGAATTCCAGAGGACTAAAGGTGTTTGCACATAATTCTGTAGAAAGGTGCTCACAACTTACAACCATTGCTAAACATCTGTAAAGAAGAGGTTAGAAGAATTACTTGAGCATGAAGAATATTTAAAACAATTCCAAGTCAAATGGCAGGAGGATGAACTGGCTATTCAACCGATCAAAAGTTTAAATGAGAAAATACTAAAAACTGTAATAGCCTAAGCAGCAGTGAGCAATCATCTATTGGAAGATAAAATTTGATTGATTCCAGCCAGAGTGACAAATATAAAAGCCAAAGTTGCCAAACATGAGGTCACTATCAGATTCCTAGAATCATCAGAATTTGAGACCATAGCAAAAGATGCTAATATTTGGAAGAAATTCATAAATGATGTGGTTGGGTCCACTTAGCATGTTTTTTTTATTAATACATTTTTTGTAAAATTATATTTTCCTAAGTTAGCGAGCCCACTAGGAGACAAAGGCCTTTTTTGTAACTGATTTGTAAAAGAATCCCAAAGGGCAAGGGAGACCAAGAGACATTTGAAATTGTATAAATAGAGATCAAGTCGATGGGGAAAGGGGACCTTTTTCATGCTATCTTTTTCTAAAAGTTATTGTAAGAAGAACAAATTCCTTTTATAATAAAGAAGTCATATTTTTTGCTGGAGAAGGCGCTGTTAGGTCTCAAATGCATGCTGTAGATTGGTTGAATGTTGAATTACTTCTGTTTCTACAAACTGTGAGATCGTTCTGACTTATGAATTATTTCCTTGTTATGAATGATTTCCTATTAATTTTGTGAAACTTATGCAGTATATTGAGTAATGAATGTGTAAACTAAGAATGAGCTATCTCTTTGTTTATCTTTCTACTTTCGCTCATGTATTCTTAATTATGAGCAGCTATCTGTAATATTCTTTATGCATGTTGTACGGTACATTACTCATCTTAATATAAACTTGCTCCCTAGGGATAGGTTAGATAGAATTAATTAGCAGTAGCATTGTTGTTCTTTGTTTATGATTTAGAAGCGAAAGAGGTAAGACGAGAGGTAAGAACCTGTGCATCACATTGTGAACTCTTCGTTATCTCTATCGATTGCATTTAATTAGGCACTTGCATATCATACATAAAGATAAAATTAAAAAAATACACTTAAACGGTAGACCGGGCTGCAATTGGTAAAACAAGATTTAAACCTTTACTTGACCTACGGTAGCCAGACCATAAACTGGATGGATTCCCCATACCAAACAATAACGAGCTAATTAGGAACGCTTATTGGGGAGAATCCCTACTGTTGTCACCTAGTACTTTCCAGGCCTCAACAAGTATATCAACCAGATCATTGGGTAGAGTTCATGGTGCAAAGGATCTCTCAACTTCGAATTATAACAACAAATAATAACAACAACAATGTTTTTTTATTTTTTATATCTATGTTTTTCTAACTAATAAAAACAAGGACAATCATACATTTCAGTAATGTGGGCCACTGTAGCCATTTGAGGAAATGGTCCACCAACTCCACGGTTTGGTTCTCCAGTCGCCTCCAATAATGGTTGTCAAAAAGGGGGAATGGATTCAAATGGGTATGGAGCAAGCTCAACATACACAGTGGGAATGATATGGAAAAAATGTGGGAACAATGGAGAAAGGTGAAAAGTTATCTAATGTAATGAATAGTTGATGAGAAGTTCAAAAGTGTGACTAAAAATGTTTTTGGGGAGACCTTCACAATATATTTATAGGATGATCCAAGGGTTTTTTTACCCATGGTATTTTTCCATGGTTTTTTACCCATTCTCATTTTAGGGTTTTTTAACCTTTTTGGAGAGAGTGGGGATAAGTCACAATAAATGCTCAACTTCCCTGTATTTATGGGGGAAGGAATAATAATGTTTGGACCATTTTTGGAGGAATTTAATTGTGAAGGTCAAAATGAAGGGAATAATGGTGGGATTATGAGGTATAATTATGGTTTGGACCATGGAGAGTTAGGTGAACAATTTTTTGGTGTTAACAACATACATTTTGTGAAGACTTCTAACTGACATAAAAATCATGTTGTTGCTCTTTAGGAAGACTGCTTACATACTTTGGAGCTGGAGGAATGATGATGGGTAGGTCGAGTGAGTGGGCCTCCATGCCTGGGTGACATGATCATGTGTCCAATAGAGTTTATTGCATGTGTGCTAGTTGCTCCATGCAAAATTGTAGGTCCGTCATATCCCTTCTCATATCGAAAATCAGTTGGGTGTATTCGTCTGTTAAACATTGGCAACCAGTTCCCTCACATTGAGGACATACCTAGGCCTAGGGAGGGTCCTTGGCTTCTCAAAACCAATATGAATAGAATAATTGAAATGGTTACCTTCCTGCCAGACGATAAAGGCGACTAATTTTGAAGGGTCGAAGTGATGGGGTGTATCTGCCTCTTCCTAGACAGCTTGACAACTCCATGGAATTTGAACTCTTCCAGTGGCAAAGTGTTTTCAGGCAGCTTCATCTCTATTTGCATATTTGGATGTTCAATTTGCATCCTTGCCCCTTCATTATGTTGTTGTAGCTGCACCTCATTTCCCATTTCCATCCACTCTTCAGTGGATGAAGTCTTTTCTTTCAAATTATCCAATACTTCATTATTTCTCTGTTGAGTCTCCTAACTTGCAGATTGAGATTCAGAAGAACTCTCCTCTTATTTATCTTTGGCTCTCCCTCTTTTGAGAGCCCATGCCCCATGATGAGGTCTCCCCCTTTCCTTGTAGCACGAAATTCCTAGAATGTGACTGCACTCAAACTGTAATAGAGGAGGCCAAATAAGTGCACCAATCTTCCAATTGAACGAGATATAACTCCTACATTTCTTCGAGAATGCCATAAATGAGAACAAACCCTCAATTTCATGCCCTCTTGGCATCATGATGAAGTTTTAAACACCATGATTTTGAAATTGAATAAATAATCCATTCAATCCTTGCTCGAAATCTTTCCCACACTGAAGGTACCATTAATCAACTTGTTGAACTAGATGGCACCTCATTTAGAGAGCTCAAAAATCTAAGCTTAAAAACTAAACTTTAGATAGATCTATGCTGATTTTAATTTTATATTTGTAATAACATTATATAAAGGTAAGTAACCTTACGCTATGTTATTATGTCCCCGACAAGGGGATATATATGAATCGGACAGGAGAATTATTTGGAGCAATTTGTAGTGCTCTAAAAAAACATAGAATTTAAACTAAGGTTTCGTATTTTTTTTATTTTTTTTTATTTCTTAAATGTCTATTTTTTTTACTTATTATTGGTCTAGTGAGATGACGTTGCCTTGGATTTGTGTGCCCCACAACTCGGCGACGTGCTGATATCAACAATGCTGCTATAATGCTTTCAGATTTGGCATGATGGTATCTCTACAGGTTCATTTAATGCTTTCAGATTTTGCATGATGGTAGCTCTGTAGGTTCATTTATTCCCGTCCTAGCTTGATAGCACCTGTTAGCTTAGTGTCATGTTCAAGGGGCATTTAATGGTACAAATTCTCGTTTGGCATTGCTGGTTAAGGTTTGTCACTCGGTTGCTCTGGTTATGTCTGCAATTTCCCCAAATGGTCCGTCAAGTTCTTTTCATACATTCCTGAACTAGTTTTTCTTTGATAATGAAGGCAGCTTTTTGCTTCCGGTTTTCAAGGTTCCTGTTGTGTCTTGCTGCATGAACCTCCCGGAATTGAATTATTGGAGTTTGAAGCCCGAATGTTTGTTGGAAAACTATTGTTGTTTGTTGGGATTGGTTTTGAGGCTACTGAGAGGAGCTTTGTAGCAATGGTGGAACGTAGGAGCTTGTCTTGAGTTGTGCATGCATATTTGCTTTGAGTAATCACTGTCAAACACGGCCATAACATTCTCTGTATAAACTAACTAAAGCCCGCAAATTTTAAGTGTATCCAAGCCTTGCGATAGAAGAACATAGTATTCCCTCTGCGGTTTGCCTTGGGTTTTTAGTTGCAAGACCTAGCAAATAGGTGTTGTAAACATTATTATTTGTGTTAGTCTTTGTATATTAATATATACACAAAAAAAACCTATACATTTTAGAATTCTGAAAAAATCATGCAACAAATCCTTCATTATTGTCTATTCCTTCATTTGGTCGGGGTCCCGTCTTGCAACGGCTTCATTTAAAGAGGCTTTCCTAAATGCCCAATAAAGTTTTACAGGGTTTTGGTGTTCTTCAGTGTAAGATCTCTGGCATTTGTGAGCGCAGATTCTATAATTTAGAATAATTGTAAGCGTTTCTGCGTGTCTTTTGTGTTTTCACCTGAAGATATTTCTCTAATGTCTGTCACGTTTGGAAGCTTTGTTCCTTTGAAAAATTTAAATATTTGGATTTTGTTTCTATTGTTTAGGCGCGCCTCTAGCTCTGTTAGGGATTCTGTGCCTTTTCTTTATGCACCTTTATCTATGATGGTTGAGATGCCAGTTTTACTGATTTAGTTGGAAATGTGATACATTTTGAGTAATATATGAACTCTGTTGGGGTTGGTTTACTAGCTTCCGTGGTCGTAAATCTAGGCATTTTTTCTCTGTTACGACTTACATACTTTTATCTGTGCCTCTATTTACGTATTGTTAAGCACTATTTTAAATTGAATAATTCTTCGTTTTAGAGAGCGAAATTCCAATTTATGCTAGGGGTCTATAATGCTCTTAAGATGAAATCGGGTACAAATTTTCGCTATATGAAAGGCCTTGGACGGTTTCCTTTCTTTTCTTTACCCTTTTATGAGGTGCCTGATTACCGCTGGCTGTGTTATCAGTGTTTAAATGTGTTGGTCTCTGTGGGTGCAAATAATTATACAATATCCTTATTATCTGTTTATACAGTTCCATATTTCTTAAGCTAGTGATTTCCTAATCCAGATCTGGACAAAACGATTGCTTTCAGGTCGGATTTTTTCTTTTCTTTTCAAAGTCAATCCATTTTGCTAATATTTTTCATTTATTTATGTATTGTGCATTGGAGAAAACATATAGTATTTTTAGATGGTTAGATTGCTTTGTTTGATAATTAGAATTGGGGTATATTTTTGAGGAAGATACAAATGGTTCAGATCGAACTTCCATAAATTCTAATCCATTTAGCACCCCGTCCTATGGAAAAACCACGAATATTACAATAAAAAAACCATGAATATTACAATAAAAAAATCTTGTCTTTCAAAACAAGACGTATATTTTGGCCAAACAATATATTTGAACAGATTTTTGCATTTAGGGAATTGAAAATGGTTTCAATGTGTTAAATTATTCATAATCTTGTCTTTCAAAACAAGACATATATTTTGGCCAAACAAAATATTTGAACAGATTTTTGCATTTAGGGAATTGAAAATGGTTTCAATGTGTTAAATTATTCCTTTATACTTCTTTAAGACATTTTGCTTATTTAAAACATCCATTCAAGATATATTAAAATTGGATACAAGGATGAAGCACCTTCGTTGTTGTTTAATGTGTGTTAGCAGTGTCCTAAAAGTAGAATAATTTAGAATAATTATTGCTGTAGCAGGCTCATTGTTTACCTCTATACTAGAATAATTATTGATGTGGCAGGGTCATTGCTTATCCAAAACATAAATCACAGGTGCTCTGAGTTAGAAAAGATGCCAGGTATGAAAACATTGGTATCTTTGGAAAGGTTCTGGATAGAGAGATGTGTAAAATTGCAGAGCATACGAGGGTTGGCCAGGGAACAAAGCTTAGATTCCTATATTTTTCTGGGTTCTTCGAGTTAGAAGACTTGTTAGTATGGAAACATTGGTATCTTTGGCATAGGGGTTGATGCATAGCATGCGGGAGTTCCCCTCTCATCTTGAGGCTACAAATGCCTTTAAGCGCTTGTCGAAGAGAGATGTTTTTGTTGGTATAGAGTCTGTGCAAAGGTTGTGTTTGCCAACTGTGAAAACCATTAAAAGTATTACTGTTTACACCTTTTTAGTGGATACAACACAACAAAACTGGAACACCAACCCCAAAACAAAAATTGAAACCACAATTTTCAGTGGCCTTTTCTGTGCCTATCCAGGCCCATAAGAATGACAGCAATCATGGGATGATAAGTCCATAGTGACATTGGATTCTACGCTGATGAAGTTTCTAAGAGAGGGTGTAATGGAGATCAAAATTTATCTTGGCAAACCAAGGCACTTATCTTCAATCTGAGTGAAGTCAGCTGCCCTGTAACTTTAACACTATTGAGCAGATCACCTGGACCCGCTAGTGCCATTGTAGACAATTTTCGCTTATTCGCCAGCCTGTATTATCCTCCAAGTGAGTGTTCGGAAGCATGTTTTAAAGGTTTTAGCAATTAATCTGAGTTGTCTAAACATGGGAAGAATTTCTGCTTTTTTATGCTAGTTTTTTTATAGGTTTCTGGTCATGAATCTTCAATGAATTTTTAAAACATCTAAAAGCATTGCCAAATCTTATAGAGTGTGTGATGCTAAAAGCATTGCCAATTCTTATAGAGTGTGTGGACGCTGAGTGAATGTTCAGAAGCATGTTTTAAAGGTTTTAGCAATTAAATTTCGAGTTGTGGGAAGAATTTTTGCCTTTTTTATTATGTTGCTTTTTTATAGGTTTTTGGTCATAAATCTTCAATAAATTTTTAAAACGTCTAAAAACATTGCCAAATCTTACAGAGTGTGGATGCTGGTTTTTTTTTTAATATTACACCATTTAATTTTAGCTCTTAAAATCACCTAACCAACAATAAAAATTACAAATTTTCTGAATTAAATTCACCGGATTCCAGTGGAAATCGGCCTAAAAAACTTCCATTTGTTGTTTTTTATATTAAAAACTTAGAAATCTGTCTCTGTTTTCAGAAGTGTTATGTTTGTAAACAATCTCTGCAATGGGTCTGTATTGCAGGTTTGGTAGCTGTAGTATACTCAGGAATGACATATGGCATGCAGGAGGCACGTGGTGTTCATGAACTCAGGAACATCATATATGCAATGCAAGAGGCACGTGGTGTTCATGACTGGGTGAGAAAATGACGATCTCTAATCAATAGATATTATTGATTATGATATGACGTTGCTTGAAATGATTGTTTTTGGTTGTTTTAATCTGTGAAGAAAAATCACTTGCTGGGGCGGCATTGTCTCTCACCGACTCCAACCCTCGGCATGATCGTGTTGTTCAAGCAGCAATAACCGGGGGAACCATTGCCACAGCTGCTGAGTTTTTGGGAAACCTATCTCATTGAGAATTTTTTCTTGTTTTGATTATTCTGATCCCTTTTCTAAGCATAAATATTGTATAAGCTTTGAATAATTAAACTTTGATTGGAATGTAAATGTTTAGAAATGCAAATTTTCATAGTTGCAAATCTTCTTTACCTAGAAGGAGGCTTTTAGTGAGGAATGTAGTGAGATATTGTACTGCAAAGTGTGACTAGATTTGGCCCTATTTTGTGACAAAATGGTACTATATTTTGATGTGATTTTGATGGCTCTTTATTTCAACGCATATTTTATTTTACAAGAGTTGTGCTTTTTTAATGGAGAAGCGAGATGTGGTTTTCTACTAGTCTTAATTGCAATCACCTTCCCTTGAATGCAGTGCTATAACGGTGGATGATCATCTAAATTAGTTGGGATCATGTCTCAGAGAAAGGAGAGTAAATATTTAATTAAAATGTACCAGTAAAATATTTAACTTTCAATTCCTCACAGTAATGAAACATATTGAAAAAATCATAAATATAGAGGGCTCTTACTATTGACAGTCTTGTTCCTCTACTAAAGAATGCTCCAACTACCCTGCAATTCCATCTTCTTTCCTGGTCTCTCCTCCACCATTCCATGGAGGTCGCTCGACCTCCATTCTTTTTTGTGTTTCCTTCTTACCGGTCTCTCCCACAATTTTCGAACAAAACTCCCAGAGTTTGAAACCATCCTTCCTCTCCCATGACATCTGTAAAAATGATCTCCCTTCTCTCTGGCTTGTGCTCTCCATAACGTGAAGCATTTTCTTATTAGTTGTAACCAACCAAATAAACAAAGAAATCCTTATAAATTTTTACTAATGATTATTTTATTGCTTGCTCATATATATAGATATATATATAAAACAAATGATACTGTATTAAGATCTCTCTGGCTTGTGTTCTCCAGAACGTGAAGCATTTTCTTACTAGTTGGTGGATAAACAAAGAAATTCTTATATATCCACATTCAAACTAGGAAATCTCTACGATGCAAAAATCAATGGTAAGTTATTACAATTTAGTTCCGCAGGTGTACAAAATTTATTTATTTACGGCGAAACACCAGCTAAGATTGTATTCAATTTCTTTTTCATAGCAAAAACAGTAAAAACACATTCAAGCTAGGAAATTTGTGCAATGCAAAAAAAATAATGATAAGTTATTCAGCAGGTTTACAAAATTTACAAATTTACGGGGAAATAGATTGTATTCAATTTCTTCTTCATACTAAAAGTAGCTGCGCTGAGCACGGTTTCGAATCCCTGCCAGTCCAAACAACAACGAATATTGTATTCAATTTCTTTTTCATAAAAGTAGTTGCCCTTAGCACGGTTTAGAATCCCTGCCACTCCAAACAACAACGAAGATTAGTATTCAATTTCTTCTTCATACCAAAAGCAGCTGCGCTGAGCGCCATTTATAATCCCTGCCACTCCATTGGAAACAACCGCCTGGTAATCTCATTGTCGTTTCCATCAACATATGCATCATTATAAGTGACATTCTATATTGTAAGTGTGTATTGTCATGTGTGTATTCTGAGAGGTGTCAGACTAAATGAAAAAGGTAAATCCAATGAGCCCAAAAAATCCAATCCACGACTTTAATCACTAATTTCGGTGTGTTTTCAAGGAGCAGGTGTATATATTCTATCAACTCACAATATGTTCGCAATATAAGTGACATTCTATATTGCAAGTGTGTATTGTCATGTGTGTATTCTGAGAGGTGTCAGACTAAATGAAAAAGGTAAATCCAATGAGCCCAAAAAATCCAATCTACGGCTTTAATCACTAATTTCGGTGTGTTTTCAAGGAGCAGGTTTATATATTTTATCAACTCACAATATGTTCGCAATATATTGAATGTATAAAAATATCACACTATTTTAATGTCAATATATTTCCTTAAGGAAAGTATCATGATATATTCAATATATCCGTGACATATGTATTTATGGCAATATAGCTTCTGAGAATATTCAACTAACTTCCTCACTCTGGGTCATTGGATATTTAGTAATGAGAAATTATGTGTCTTTTGGACATAAAACAAAGGCTTAGAAGGTTGAAGTTTAATTTTTATTATAACCAATGTTATGTTATGGTTTAGGGTCTATACTATTATTTTCTAAAGAAACTACCATTTTCTAATTGAACAATATTCATTTTACTAGAATATGCTATAAATCAAAATATGTGTTACTAGATGTTTCTATCATATAGATATGATAATGAAATACTTATCTTAAGAAATAGAATTGTGTCGAAGTGTTAGTCGATGTCTCTATCATATAGATATGATAAAGGAAAAACAGTGTGTGAAGTTTTGTTTTGGAGATAAAACAAAGGCTTACAAGGTGGAAGTTTATTTTTCATTTCCTATTAATCTTATACTTAATATTAAGAAATAGTATATTTCACATACTTAATCTTAAGAAATAGTATATGTCACAGAGCTAGTCAAAAGATTATATGTGTTTCTCTCAATATTCCAATTACTCTTAATCAACATGCTTATGTTTATTCTAATTACCCTTAATCATGTTTATGCTTGCTCTTATCAGTGAAGAAAATATACAATATAGGTTGGATCATTGTTATCAATATGTTCATCTTGGTCTCATACAATTTGGCCTTAATAATTCAAGCTATTGATCCAACTCCTTCTATGAGAGGTAATGATTTATCTTAGTTGAGTGATCAATTCAAAAAGAATTGAATGAGAAATCCTCATCAATTTAGTCCTAAATAATTGATAATTTTATTTAATAGAAATATATTTTTATAATATTATTTTTAAATCTAAAAATTTATATTATTATATTTAATATAAATAACAAATAATTACTTTACATGATAAATAATAAGTATGCTTTTGGTTCAAACAAATACATTACATGACAATTTATATCTTATATGACTTTTTTTTAACTATTTATAATACATTATTTTTTTTACTATTTATAAGTAAGATAGTTAATGATGATACATATTAAATTGAATTATATTTAAATAAAAGAATTATGAGTTTATAAAACATGCAATGAAGAACTTGTCAAAGATAATAATTCTCAATTTAACAATACTAACTTATAATATCTTTATGCAAATTTTCTTCCTTTAAGAAACAATTGCTATTGTCGGGGACATAGCCACCTCGTGGCTCTTGTTAGAGTGGCAATCCTCCAAGTCAATTATTAGTGTAAAACACTATTTGTAAAGTTAGACTCCAGCATCATTATGGGTGGAGAAAAAGAGAAGATTCGTAGGCATATCTGCCATTCAAATAAAAATTCGAGGGCAGGTTGCCAGTCACATTCCAAGCCTGCCACCAACTTTTTTCGCACCAATGGATTTGCTTCACAGTGTCAAGGCACGTTCAACAAAATAAAGCCACTGGCCAGCGCGTAGGATAAACAGCCACCAAATCGCCGCGTTTTTCCGGCCGATTTATGATTAAAATCAGTCAAATGTTTGCTGTGAAATTGTTTATTTCATTATTTTGGGATTCTACTAATCTTATTAGCTCTCTTTATACTAAATCGGGCATTTTAAAACTACCCAAATGATTAAAATTACGATTTAATTCCTCGAAAGTATGATTTACACCAAAATTGATCTGCCGGATTCCGGCGAGTCGGGGGCGATTTGGTGAACGCTTGTGTGTTTGTCAAAAAGTTAATCCAACAATCAACACCCAACCCCAGGTTATCTTATTCCGGGCGATCAAACTCAATGTGCACCATTCATTTTCCACCTACGACAAGGCGCTGTGAGATCTTTATCTATTTATGGTAACACAGAAATATAGAACTCATGGCTTAAGGAAGTGAAACTCTGCTGCTGCTTGTGTGGTTTGTGGTCATGGCATCCACCATGGCTGCAACCACTGTAACAGCTGAAACCATTAGTCACTCTGAGAAGCCATATCCAAATCATTAAGAAGATCATTCATATTTTTTAACTTGATTTTGTTTTGAATGAACGCCAGTGGGCTGAGAAAATCAGAGACATGAGGAATCTTTAGTCCTTCGCAAAGATCGCTAAATCTGATTCAACTGGATTGATTTCCGAATCTACTGCTGATAACTCGGAGAACGCATGTCTGTGGATTGGTATTTGGTGGTTGCCATAATCTTTTCCCAAATCGGATTGGAAGGTACCCTTTCCCCATCTCTTGGAAACCTCTAGGTATTGTTGCAATCTGAATCTTTCTTATAAATTATACTTGACAATGAAAGAATTCCATCAGAGTTTAGGTTGCTTAAAGCACTCCTGGAAATACATGACCTCAGTTTTAGTTGGCTGTACGGTTTTATTGCAAAAGCATTGTCTAATTCTACTCACCTTAAATGTATGAAACTTTAATTTATAATAGCTTGAGAGGATCCATACTTTGTTTAGGTGGAAGTGCTCCAACTTCTTTGAGTTATTGAGCCCGTCTGTATTCTCTCAGACCCATGTTTCTGCTCTGGATTCACTTAGAGCAATCTCATCTTTAGTTTTACATCTGCAATTTTGGGATAGTGGTTGTGGATTCATCCAAATGGATCACCTCTGCTCTGATATCATGTAAGGTTTTCTGTTACACCAAAACCTGTAGATGTTTATGAACATTTGAAACCCAGCACAAGGCCATATCACCAGGAAATTCCCAAAAGTGTAGCTGTTATACCATGCTGTTGAACTGCCATTGCCAATTTGAGTCAGTTGGCCCTTCTAAACCTGGGTAGAACTTAGAAATAGACTCACTCGCAAGATATATGCAGCCATGCTAAGTTGATCTTGAGAAATCTATGTGCAAATATTCTCTCTGACAGAATAGCCGAAGCCATCACCTATTTGAGGAGGATTGAGAAAAGATTTTCAGCCGATGCCATCTTTATCTAGACACTAACAATATCTCGGGTACAACTCCCAAATCCATAGCAATATTTCTGGCAATATGGCTGAAAATATTAGTGGTTTGCTTACTTTCACTTGAAGATCCAGCAGTGACAGCGTGGAGGGACTCTTTCCTTGAAACAAGCTGAATGGAGTAATTCCTCTATGTCTATGCAACTTGAAGTCTATGATGGTTGTCAAGCAGAATACTGTCAACTTTAAACAGAAGCACTTACAGAGAGTCAAGGTGTCCCAGATCTGATCTGAATACAGTCTTTCCAGCTTCTATGGCAGTCCTCTATGCTCATTTTAATCCCTTATTGCCAATATTTTGGGATCTTTGGCTTCTTTTATAGAAGCTTGAGTTGCTACTCAGTGAAATTCTGGACACAGCCTGCACAGCATCTATGGCAGTTCTCTCTGCTTATTGATCCTCGGCCAACTGTATCTAGCTTTGACAACTTGCTGCTTAATGGAAATATGGACAAAGCCTTTCCAGCTTCTATATCACTTCTCATCAGTGTAATTATCACTTCTTTGCCACTATGCCAGAATCTTGGTCTAAATGTATCAAGCTACTGGATGTAAGGGAAGATGTATTGATAGGTGAATTTCCTAGACACCTTGCACTCTTTTAATGACCTTAGTATTTTAAGATGTGGATTTGTTTTTGTATTTACTCAATTGGTCACCTGTTATTGTATTACTCAATTGATCACTTGTAAATTTGCAATCATGAATATTTGGAACATATAGTGGAAAGAACAGAACATACTTGTTTGACAATAGCATTGGAAGTCTTAAGGGCCTGCCATTGTTGAATTTGTGTGTAAACCAATTGGGAGCGCAAATACATGTTTCTCTTTTTCAAAAAATAGTTTGGACTAGTCATTCAAGTATCTGAGCATTTTTTGGTCAAGTTCAGGTAGAGCAAACTGTCAAGACGGGTTTTTCGCTACATTTGAGGCCCAGGCCAGGTGCCCTTCTTAGATGATGATTTCCACAGATGCTCCTTGGTTGTGGTTTCTCAGACCAAAGACTGGCCAGCAAGTCAAAGAAAGTATTTATAGCAAACAAAAAAAAGTATCTGAGCATTTCATCTAATAGCCTGTGCAGACAAATCCAAAAGGTACACAGTTTCAAAATTCTGATTATCATTTCATTTCAAAACAAAAGTGAACAAAGATCAGAACAGCTAGAGGCGTGCAGTGCATTGGTCCCCCTCCACGACCAAATTATGTTGCTATGGTTCCTCTCAAGAATTTGTGGAATTGGATTTATTTAAGGTATGTGCAATTAGACAATGCTTTTGGAATAGAATCCCATAGCAAAATAAAGGCGAGGTCAAATAATATTCCAGTAGTGCTTTAAGCCGCCCAAACTCTGGTGAAATTCTTTCTGTCAAATATTATAAGAAAGATTTAAAATGCGCAATAACTAGAGGTTACCAAGAGATGGCGAAAGGGTACCTTCCAACCCTATAATTGAGAAAGATTATGGCAACCAGTGTTATGGTGTGTTGTCTGCACCAAATACCATTCCACGAGTATTCGTTCTTTCAGTTCTCAGCGGCCCAGTTGGACAGAGTTCCAGTTGTATCAGATGATAGTAGTGTCTCCACGTCCCTAGCTGCGTCCATGGATGATAGGGATTGATCAGCTATTTATTAAATATATTTCTTTATTTAGTTTTTATTTCTTAATTTAAAGATGCCCAAAGAGGTGCAGAGACACATAAAACTCTAAAGATCGATGATTATTCAAAGGTACTTGGTGCATGTTTTGATGAAATGGAGAAAGAAAGATAGAATCAAAATTATTTTTTATTAATGAAATAATAGTGTAAAACATGACGAAAAAACAATTTTAATAGTGAAAAATATTATATAAATATCACGTTTATTAGTCCCTGCTCCGCAGGGATTATAGCGATCGATTAGTCGCCGAAGTTCGTTGACCAATATTTTGTTAAAAGAATTTAACAAATGTTTATTAAAGTTTTTTCAAATTTGTATTATTAAAATGAATTTGCTGAATATCAAAAATAATTTTATAATTTTTCAAAATTATTTTAACTGTTTTTTGATTGGTGCAGTGCAAAGATTTGACAAATTTTCCTTGTTGTGCAAATTATTAACTAAATTATAAAAATAAATTAAAAATATAAAATTAAACAAAAAATTAGAACTTGCCACGTACCCTCATTCATTTAATATATATGTGACAAGTTAACATGGCATTGATCATGCATTTAATTCATTTAATGCATTAATATAATATATCAGTAGATTTAACATCAAATATTTTTTAAAATCCCAGTTTTGTACTAGTTAATCGAGATACAATAAATGTTGATGTGGTGTACACGTACAAACAAGCTGGTGGAAGCTGACGGTGCGAAGCATGCAGTATGTAGATGGCTACAGAAGCGATGGGATGGATGCATGATAGCTTTCGTTTGAGGAAAAGAGGCCAGTCGAGTCTTGAGCAACAGGTTGAGTCATTGTACCTGCACAAGTAAACAAAAGTTAGTATACATACTGAGAATTATAAATGGTTGCAATGCCTATTTTATATGCTAGCTCAGGTTATATTATTTGTGAATAGAAGAAGCAGCGGGAATCCTATTTTACAAGGCAATATTATAGAGTAGAGTATTGTATTACAGATAATTGAACTAATGAGACTCTTTTGTTTGGAGCTACCGTATGGACTTACTAACAACCCACAGTAATATTGTGAATTTGAAAAATGTGCACAAAGATAGGATCAAATATATGCATAGCCAAAGACCCATAAAAAAAATCTTAATTAATAAATATGCAATAAATATTAGAGATAAGGTAATAAATATGCAATTTTTGCAAATCATTGCAAATTTCATGGGCTGTGCACATCGAAATATGTGTATAGTTTTAGTATTGTGCACTATTGCATATCTCCGACCTTACCAATATCGTATCCTACATCAACAAATATTGGAATTTTTTTAATCTTCCAACCGCAAGTAATAAATGTATCCCCTACTTACAAAGATTTTTTTGAATTTTCTTGAAATATGCAAAGCAACAAGCAAATATTCAACATCTCTTTGAATTTCCTTGAATATTGAAGGTCCAACCGACCGAAGATCATATCTGTCAGCAATAAATGTTAATCGTATCTATTAGAATTTTCTTGAATTTGTATTTTTTTGGGGATGTGTGTAGCATTTATGAATGTTTATTGCCATGCGATTATTGTCTAGATACGGTGGCAGAGGAAGATGAAGGTACTAGAAGGAGAGAAGTTACAGACAGTGAAGGTTTTCAATCATTTTTTGCTGTGAAGCAAGAGAGTTTTATTAGCTGCTTACTTTGGGTGTGAAGCTGGAGTAACAAGAACTGTAACGAGAACCACTTTGATTCTGAAGGGTGAAGGGTCTGAAGAAGGAGTGACAAGCGTGACTTTGATTATGAAGCAAACTTGACTTTGATTATGAAGCAAGCCTGGGATCGATTCAATTCTGCGCTAAAGAATTTTCAGTTTTGCCGTTCCTGTGCCATCTTGGAGCAAGAAAGTGCGGTCTTGGAGCAAGCAAGAAAACTATTCGCCTGTGCATTAGAGGTAAGCCTCAGAACAGTAAATATGTGACATTTATATTGATAGTCTTCGTAATGTTTAATTTTTTGTATCATAAATAAAAATCAATATTCCAAAAATCATTATGACTTCCACGTTCTCATATTCATATACTTATATGCTGCAAGATATAACTCTATATATTGATTTTCTGTTGTAATTTGTCTGTGTCCATACTCTTATCTGTTCATTGACCTTATAAGTGTATATATATTAAATTCTTATGGGCGTGAACATACAGACAATAAACACTTTTAAGGTAAATATATGATCGTCAGATTACTAGCACGAAATTACTTGGAGTTTTTTGACGAAAACAGTTAGGAGTTTACCTCTAGTTATCATATGCAGGTCACTTGCTGAACCCTGGTCCAATTTGACTGTGGATATCCTAGTTTATCCTTGGAACTACAGCAGATTTCAAACAAAGGAAGGTGACGATTATAGCTGACAAAGCCCCTAAACGATCAACCCAGATATACAACCCTTTTACCCCTTAATGTTTTAAAAGTGAATGGAAATCCTTTTCTACTAGGCTCACAATTCAGTGCTTAAAAGATATGTAAAAGTGGCGCTGTCAAGAAAAAAAGCCCAGCTTTGTTCATTGGCATTTGACTAAAATAAACTTCAAGTACCAATTTGAACAATCCTTCTTGAATTTCAACACAAGTTTAGACTTTAAGACACCGTAAATCCTGAGTTGGAAAGGAACTTTATTGTTGTTCGAATTTCATGCAATAGTTCCTGCAGTATGCATGCACCAAACTTTATTGATCTACTTGCTCTGTGCAAAGTCGGGTTATAAAATGATTCCATGATAACCAAACTTGTGACAGTTGAAACCAAATGAACAGCTAGAACTGAAATAGGTTCAATTGAGACAAAAGAACAGATCTGAATCTTCAAAATAATTAATGTAAATTTAGAAAAACGAAATCAAACAGAAATAGAAAAAACTTAAACATTTCAAAGTGTTTAAGTGTTGTGCTAAAATTGAAATTGAAACACAGATAGAGAACTTACAGAATCCTTTGGTCGAACAATTCTCCAACTGAAAATGCAACAAAAATCAGCTTAGCAACCAGGCCTCTCGATTAATATATACCACGGCATACTCCACTTACCACAGCATACTCCACTTGATATGGCCAGTCGTCCATGCGGTCTGCCACCTGTTGTGAAGATCCCTTATCGCTGGTCATTCATGCGGTTTGCCACCTGTTGTGAAGATCCCTTATCGCCGGCCGTCCATGTGGTCTGCCACCTATTGTGAAGATCCTTGATCAACGTTTTAGAACAATAATAGGGGTAAATCACTATATTAAAAGGATTTAGAAAGTTAATATTTTAACAAATATTTTAAAAACAATTTTTAATGAATTTTAATATGAAACCTAAAATGGCCATTACATACTTTAACAAAAGTTCTCTAAAATTTATATACAGGCGTCTATGTTATTACACTCCACAGTTCTTCAATCCTAGTTTATCCTTGTAACTACAGCAGATTTCAAACAAAGGAAGGTGACGATTATAGCTGACAAAGCCCCTAAACGATCAACCTAGATATACAACCCTTTTACCCCTTAATGTTTTAAAAGTGAACGGAAATCCTTTTCTACTAGGCTCACAATTCAGTGCTTAAAAGATATGTAAAAGTGGCGTTGTCAAGAAAAAAAGCCTAGCTTTGTTCATTGGCATTTGACTAAAATTAACTTCAAGTACCAATTTGAACAATCGTTCTTGAATTTCAACACAAGTTCAGACTTTAAGACATCATAAATCCTGAGTTGGAAAGGAACTTTATTGTTGTTCCAATTTCATGCAATAGTTCCTGCAGTATGCAGGCACCAAAATGCTGTCTTCTCAATGTCATCAATGTATATAACATCTCAAGCCACACAAACTTAGATCAGTCCCAACAATAACTATAAAGCTGTTGAAAATAAGTAATATCATGTGACATGACCTACAATTTGCCTATGCAGTTTCCCCCCGTCAAATAGATAAAATTAAAACAGTAGACTCTAAATATTGGCAAAACAATGTCTAGGTTATAACTTGAATTTTGTATACCATCAAAATACAGAATATGAAAATGGACAATATAAATTTAGATGCAGATTTGCAACTCAGGTTTTTTATCTAGCTTGTACTCATAAGGGGTATTTAACTACAAGTGATCACAATTTTGAGACACATAAGGAAGTTCGCATGATAAATTTTAGCACCACAGGTGAAAGGATATAAAGCATCATATTACTCGTTTATTTTGCAGTTTATAATTTAGGGTTCTTTTAGACACGCAATTTAATCTTCAACCAAAAAGTAAAAATAATAAGGAATTCATCATGTGCTTTCAGACTCCCCGCAAGGGGTCGGGACAAAGCAAAAACCCTCACCCTCTTGACTGTTCATGGACAACATTAGACACTTTCATGTAGTGATGATTGTTGGAAAAAAGTCAGCGATTTGGAGAGTTTAAATTTAAACAATATCAGCGCCAAGATCATGCTGTCACAGGGCCGACTTCTGCATATTGATCTACTTGCTCTGTGCAAAGTCGGGTTATAAAATGATTCCATGATAACCAAACTTGTGATAGTCGAAAC
>LPNX011182008.1:30934-53762 GCA_001517045.1 Pseudotsuga menziesii | reverse complement strand
TTTTTCCTTCTTCATGTCTAACTACTAGAGTTACCTAGACAAAATTCATGTTATTCTATGTTGGCTCTAATGAAAAATGTAAGCAATTGTCTGTTGTATTTCTCTACATTTCTCTACAGTGCATCAAACCACGAGTCACTCTTTAAAATTGGGTTGGACATTGAATATTGCATCCTCCGTAAGGAGTCTTATTCTTACTCACAAATAATGACAAGTGTTTTTACATTTTAAAGGAATTTTCATAATAAGATTTATTGTTATCTTATACAATTGGATATCAATATTGTATAGAAAGGATTTAAATTCATTTTGAATTAAAAACAATAATTTTTACAAACAATTACATTTTTAAATTATTACTATTTTATTTTTTTAATTTGTGATTCTTATTTCTATTATTAAATTCTTCTATATATATAATAAATTCAAATACATATGTTTGAAATTTGAGTATGTTCTCTATAATCTTGATTTATTTAATAAAAAACTTTTTACATAAACTTTTATTTATAAAATTTATTTTTTATAAACTTGAAATCATATATGAATTTAATAATTTATATTTTTAATATATTATTTTATTTTATTTTAAAAGGTAAATTTTATTTGAATTATTTCTTCAATTATAATTATATTAAAACATATCTACATACATATATTTAAGTTTAATAGTATGTTAAGTATTTCTTAATTTTTTTTATTTTATTAAATTTATGATTTCAAAAAATTGATTCAATTTTAGATATTAAAATCAACTTAAATATTAAATGAATTTTTTTAATTAAATTTATTATTTTTTATATTTATAAAAAATTAATTTAATCAAGTTATATTCAAATAATTTTTTCTCTTTATTAAATTATATTTAAATATTTTTTTTTCTTTATTAAATTATACTCAAATAAATTTTTAAATTTATTTGTAAACAAGTTTAAAATAGTATTATTTCAATTAGAAAGTATTATAGTATTATGGGTTTAAAATATTTTATTTTAAATTTTGGTTGATAATTAAATATTTAGGTATTAGTTATATATTAGTTTAAGATGAAAAAAATTGGTAGTGCCGAAGATTTTCCTATCCACAAATGCAAGTGATAATAATTCTTCTATTCACAAATACAAGTAAACTTATTTTGGATCTTTAGTTTCAAGGTCTTACTCTATAACTAATTAAGGAAGTAGTTTTGTACACTTTATTATTATCTACTTGTCATTTTTTGTTCAACTATTTTTTTATTAAACTTTTCTTAAGAGGTAGGTATCATGCAGCATAAAAATATTAGCAACATAGTTACAACAAGTAATAAATAACACATCGATATAAAAGCAACAAGTAATTTCACATAGAAAAATAAACAACATAGCAACAAATAATGTCACATCATAAAATAAGCAACATAACAACAAATAATACATTCTTGCAAGTTTTTAATGTTTCATAATTACTTCAACGTTCAACTTATATACAATATAGGATTAAAAAAAAATTATAACCAATTATACAAATTATAAACATTATTTTGGAGCAGGGACTAGCTGCTTTGCAGCTATTTTTCTTGTTTGTTTCATTAAACAAAATATAAAGAGAAGTTGGAATTACATTTTATAATAATGTAAAATTGTTTAGAAAAAAAACTTGAATTGCACGAATTTTTATCGTAAACTAATTTCTTCTTCTTTAGGTTGTTTTTAGTTTGTTAAAAATAGAATTTGCAGACTGATCTAGATAAAAAAACATTGATATGTATTTAAGTTGTAATATCATGAAACATTGATATTGCAATTGGCTGGCTACCATGAAATACAACAAAAGTCACTTAAATTTACAAACTGATCTAGATAAAAAGACATTGATTGACCACCTATATGATATGTATTTTAAGTTGTACTATCATGAAACATTTAAATTTGCAATTGCGTCGCTATCATTTTATTGGTAAAAATGATTGTACAAATGAAAAGAATAAAGACAAGCATGTCGAGAATGCATTTCTAACAAAATTGCAATTCTACAATTTTGTGGAAAAACCAAAATGGTTTGGTTTTGACTAAGATAATTTAAGGCATGCATGGAAAGGGAAAACATGGAAAAAAGACACTAAAAATTATGGGAGTGAGGGAGACCTAGTGGGTCAAAAACACTTAAGGTGTGATAGGTCACCATGCAAGAAACTAGAAATCTAATGCGTACAAAAGATGTATGGTAGGTCTAAGTGGATTATCATTATGGGGAATAATTGTTCAATACAATGCCTATTAAAAGGTAAGTTACCTTAATGCAAGAACAAGCCTTTTTGGCTAAGTCATCAATCACATACAACTTTTGCTTTTTCACTTAGTTAATGTTATTTTGCATTTGTCATGTTGTTTTCTCTTACAAGACATATATTTAGGGGTTTAGATTTAACCTTATGAGAATTTGTCATTTTATACTTAATGTTCATTTACCAGGTATTTAGTGAAAAAACCCTCTTGGCATATTGAAGGCATGCATTTGGTGATGAATTAGAGGATTATGAGATATGAGTTTGTATATTTATTGAAGGCATGCATTTGGTGATGAATTAGAGGATTATGAGATATGAGTTTGTGTATTTATTGAAGGCATGCATTTGGTGATGAATTAGAGGATTATGAGATATGCGTTTGTTAAATATACAGCATCAAGAGTCATTCTCCAAGCCAAATCTTGTGTAATCAAGATTGGGCCTCATGTGCGTTGAGGTAGAGAAATTGATTTGGGCTTAGTAACTTGGAGTAGATCCATTAGAGTGGACCTAAGGATGACTAAAAGTGTTGTGAGTAGTATCAAGGTTGGAGACTTGTGAGTAATATCATGTCATATATCCTCATATGATTGAGGTGATAATACTATAAGGTCTTGTGAGTAATATCAAGGATGTAGACTTGCAGGTAATATTGAGCCAGACTTGTGGGTAATATCAAGTCAATGATTCTCATAGAAAGTACCCTATGAGGTGGACCTCCTGTTATAGAGGTGTACTTGTGAGTAATATCAAGTCATGATTCTCATGTGGCTACCTAGAGAATGGGTACCCATTGAGGTGGGCCTCCATTTATAGAGGTGAAATGCTTTACATGTTGAAGGATAGATGTTATGCGATATAATACTACCATGGTCATTCGAGATGGATAAAGCGATTAAGTCTCCTCTAGAGATTGATCGCCTCTAGAGTGAATTACTTTAGCATATGACTATATGGTTGGAGAGTAATATAATATAATCATATAATGTGACAATTCTTCTTAGTATATTATGATATGATAGATGATTAATGTTAACACATAGACTATGCAAGAAAGATAAAAGATAAAACAATAAAGAGATAATGAGAAAAAGAGAATTCAAAATTGCCCATGCATATGACTAAGTGAACTCTATTTATAAAGCTTCAATTATAAAGCTCTAGTTAAATATGTATGCCTCAATAAGTACGTATGTCTCAATCAATGCTTCAGTTAAAGCATTAGTTGAAATATTAATGTATGCAACCAGTTAAGTAAAAAAGAGATTGGTGTTCATCGATCAACATGATTCAATTAATAATAATTAACTAAGTTTTAAAGAATAATGGACTAATTAACTAATTACACCAAAGGTGTTATTTAAATGAATGCTATACTCAGGCTTTCGTCATCTGTTCATAATTAATGAAGAGCCGCCCCCTTATCGCATATTCCATTGCCTTAGCACGCGGCTCTTGACGTTTGTACGCTTCTTTCCAGGTCACTAAAAAGTGGCTTAGATTATCTGTTGGGCGTCGTAGTATATGTTTTTCCATTATGCTGTGTGTATTTTTTATTCGTGGAATCCAAAGCTCTAAATTATATTTGATAATTAATGAAGAGCCTCCCCCTTATCGCATATTCCATTGCCTTAGCACGCGGCTCTTGACGTTTGTACGCTTCTTTCCAAGTCACTGAAAAGTGGTTTAGATTATATGTTGTGTGTCGTAGTATATGTTTTTCCGTTATGTTGTGTGTATATGTAAATCTTCAAATATATGACTGCTGCATGTGACTTTATGTAAGTTTCTTTTCATAATAAAAGTATCCACGTGGATTTCAACAAGTTGTTTTGAAGTTTTTTTCAGAAGAAAAAAGCCTGCCTTGTTATTCATAAACTGAATCAAAGGACATCAAAACAAAGCTACCAGCATATCGGGTTACATTATACATCATGTGGAGTTTATCGCCAGGGGGAAAGGCGTGCCAACAACAAAATGTTCCCATCAGATAACTGACTCTTCATTAAGAGTGTTCTGCCAGAACAACCACATCTATCGAGCGTCAACAGGCACTGAATCCACAATCCAAAAGAGATCTCTCATTCTAATCAAAAAATGATATGAACGAGGAAAGCATCATAAAATCGGTCTCAGTAAAGCTGAAAAGTATTACAAGTAACCAAATGGTTCTAAATAAATTCCATAAAACTGCCAAAGCCCTGAGGAAGAGAGAGCGCAGTTTTAGAGAGACGGTCAGCAAACCGATTGTGCTCTCGATAGATGTGGGTGATTGACAGATCATGAAAGGTGACCAAAAGATTTTTAGCCTCCCTACACCAATGTATGAGATCTGGTGGAGAGAGCTCAGTCGATCCACGAACCCAATTGGTGATTACTTGTGAATCACCATAGACATGGGTGAGAGGGATCCCCATCATTTGGGAGGTGAGGAGAAGTGCCCATAGACTGAGCAATTCTTTCTTCGTGTTGGTGCCATGTCCGACCCCCAGCAAGAACTCCAGTCGATGTGTTTCATTTATATGAATACAAAAACCTGCACCTGCTATCATACATTTGGAAGCACCATCCATAAAACCACATGGATAGAACAAGACCGGTGCCTTTCCAATAATTCTTATATGCCTCCTCTTTTTAACAGCACATGGAGGTAAGACACAAACAGTAGAAATAACCTGCTGGATTATAGAAAAAACAAACCTTTTTTCTCCATAAAAAATGGCTCGGTTACACGCTTTCCATATGATCCACATCATATGGAGAGGAAGAAAATACAAAGGCGAGTTCCTGTGCAGATTTTTAGTCCAATTGTTTATCATCACATCAATCGGTACAGCTGGAGTGATAGCACACAGATTTAGGAGATCACATACATGTACAGCAACAGTCCTCCAAACTCTATAGAAAATAAATAAATGTGACACTGTTTCTTCATTTGTGCCACAGAGGACGCAGATCCCAGGCCCGTGGATACCTTTTTTCTGCAAATTTACCCACGTAAGAATTTAATCTCGGAGAGTGAGCCAGATGAAGCATGATATCTTGCTGGGTAAATTCCTATTCCAAAGGACAGAGTCGACAGAGGTGATAGGTGGTGAGGAGTGGACTCCAACAATGTAGTCATAAGCAGCATTGGCTGATGGTGAACCATGTGAGTTTTTATGTGTCCAAGAAAGTGCATCAGGACGGTCTGTAAGATGAATACCAGCTCCTTGGATTTCATTAATAAAATTATTCCATAATGCACAGTATGAGCCCCCAAGATATAAATCATCTGTTGACAGCCAATAATTCTTCGCTGGAAGGAGAGTGTTCCGGGCCTGTGAGAGTGTACATATGTCTAGATCTTCCAAATAGGATCTCAAATCCTCAGGCAGATGTGGGGATAGAACACCAACGAAGGGGTCAATGCTGAGAAGGATATTATTGCCATCCCCCACTTGCCAAGTCAAGCAGGAGCCCAGCCATGGAAGAATCTGTACAAAGCCTCTCCAGAATAAAGAGGCACTGCGAGTGATAAAAATCTTCTTTCTGAGCCAATCAACAATTGGGATACCTTTCAAATATTTAGCATGTATAACAGAAGACCAAAGACCATCAGAAAGAAGAATTCTCCAAAGATTTTTGAGGCGCAATGAAAGGTTAAACCAAAGAAGGTTTTTAATACCCCATCCTCCACAACTTTTTGGCCAGGAGAGATCATTCCATTTGGCCAAATGAAATTTCCTTTTGATTACCGAGGATCCCCAGAGAAAGTTGAACATAAGGCTTCTGAGCTTCTGAAGGATAGTAGCAGGGAGAGGAGCTAGACTCATCCAATAAAATGGAATGCTAGATAAGACAGAGTTTAACAGGACCAATCTTCCCCCAAGAGAGAGATATTTGAAAGTCCAGTGACTGATCCTCTTTTCCACTTTTTGAATAAGCCACAACCAGTCTCTGTTCCTATACCCGACGGGTTTTAAGAAAAAACCAAGATAATTGATCCCCGAATGTAAAGGCCTCATTCTGTAAGGTATGACAGCAGCTAGTGTATTATAACCAGCTTCATCCAAATTGCAGTACAGAAAGCAAGACTTATCAACATTAATCATCATGCCGGATGCTTTGCAGAATGTGTCCAAAATCACCTCAAATGCAGTCCAATCAAGTAAGGTGCCTGAACCCAATAAGATCACATCATCAACGAAGAGCAGATGTGAAAGAGCAAGGGAGGACGAGATATGAATGCCCCTGATCAGTCCATTGTCCCTAGCATCTCGAATAAGCGAGCTGAGGCCCTCGATGACAAGAATGAAGAGGAGAGGTGATAAAGGACAGCCTTGACGAATACCACGGGAGGCAGGGAAGAAAGAAGAGGGAGTGCCATTGACCAGGACCGCGAAATTTACAGTAGATAAACAACCCATTATCCAGTTCACAGTGAGGAGGGGAACTCCTATTTGAATCAAAATTAATCTGACGAAAGTCCAGTCCACCCGGTCAAAAGCCTTCGAAAGGTCATGCTTAAGGACAAAAGTAGAAAGATTCTTTGAATGGATAGAGTGTAATACCTCCTGGAGGATACCAATAGGCTCAGAGATTTGACGGTCTTTTAGGAAGCCATACTGCTCTTGAGAAATGCCCAGGTTAAGGAAAGGTTTGAGTCTCCTAGCTATGAATTTTGCAATGAGTTTATAAAGGAGATTGCACAGGGAGATAGGTCTAAAATCGGCAAAGGTCAATGGCTTGTCCTTTTTAGGTATAAGGGTCAGGAAGGTTGAGTTAAGGGAGGGGGGAATGAAACCATAGATTCTGGTTTGGTCAACAGCCTTGAGAAGAGTAAGTCCCAGGAGATCGAAGAAATGTAGATAAAATTCAACAGGCCAGCCATCCGGGCCCGGGCTATGATCTTTTTTAAAGGCTTTAAGAGAGTGTTCCACTTCAGTAAGACATACAGGTCGAGATAGAAGAGATGATTGATCAGGTGGGATAAGACGAGGAAAGAGTGAAATGACTTTCAGCTCGTGTTCAAGACTGGTTGCGCCATCATCTTTGAAAATGGCAGCAAAATGTGATTTTCCAAGGGCCTTGAGGGAGACCACATCCTCAACCAGAACACCATCAGGACCTTCAAGGGACCAGATCGAATTTTGTAATCTTCTTCCTGTGGCAAATGCATGGAAAAACTTGGTATTTGCATCACCTTGCAGTGCCCATTTAATTCTGCTTTTTAATTGCCAGGTAAGAAGGATGTGATCAGTGATCCTCTTCTTTTCTGCCTTCAAGTGGGAAAGCCTCGCCAATAGATCATATGTAAGAATACCATTGGTTGGTCCAGCCAGAATAGATTCTATGGCAGCTTCCAAGTTTGAAAAAGTGCAATTCATAAAATCAGATTTGTTCTTTGTCCACTTTTTTGTAGCAGCCTTAAGCTTACAGAGGGTGAGACACAAGTCTTCAATGTCAACAAAATCATCAGCAGTGAAAGAGGAGGACCACTCTTTTTTAAACCAGTCAGTGAAGTCAATGTCCTCAAGTCATGATCTATTGAATTTAAAGGGATAGTCAAAAGGGCCCTTAATATCTCCCCATTCGAAACAGATAGGGAAGTGGTCAGAGAGGTCCACGCATTTGATCCAGGACATATAGACCCCCAATGAGGGAAGAAGTGTACTAGAAATAAGGAAGTGTACTAGAAAGAAGTTGTTTTGAAGTTTATGGATATGGTTTTTCACCTTAAACACTTTACTCAAACTCATATATGTTATTTTTTATTTGATAAATGTTTTTGGCAATAAAATTAATTTATCATTAACTTATTTGTTATATATACTATATTTTAAATTAATGTGTTATAAGTAATTAATAAAACGGATTTTATTGATAAAAAATGATTATGAATAAATTAAATCTTATAACAAATGGTGAACTTTATGGGTTGCAGCTTATTATAATTACACCAAAGGTCTTATTTAGGAGATGGTTATACTCATGCTTTCATCATCTATTGGTTCTTGAAGTATGGGTGTGACCTCACTCATGTTCATGGATTCAGTTGTTTCCTCAAGAATTGTCCATCCCTACTAAAACCTTAGCCTGCAGTCTCAGCAAGTGCTTGATATTGGAAGAAGAGATTTCGGAATTGAAAACGTTCGAGTCAAAGGAGCCATCGCTGATGTACAGTGAGAAAAAAATGTGGCAACCAGACAATTGTCGACGACAATCTTATGTTCTGAATATCGAATGCTGGCCAAAGTGTTCATGTCTATGTGGTATCTCTCAGCCTCTATGAATTCCCTCTGGATTAATTCTGCTTACATCCCATACTCTGTTATAGTTGCTATGTCACCTATGTTAAGATCATTGCCACCTATTTTGTTTACTATCATATTCTTGGCATCATGACACTATAATTTTGTTGTTTGTATTTTCGCAAATCTTTTGAACCGCGAATCTTTTGGCCCGAGACAACCTCTCCTTCCTGAACCAAAAGGAAGCATCTGAAAATGTTGCCCCTTAATGTCAATGGGGTTTCCAATAAATCTCTCGGTCCTGAACACCTCAGCATCTTCCCACGACTTCGGGTCCCTAGCCACAGCCCATGCATTCACAATAATTTTGGATTTTTTGGCTATATAATATCCGTTGGCGATGCAATCTTAGAAGGATTCATGTGAAATTATGATAGGGCCTGGCATATGAAGCCTCGGCCTCAACATCTCCTTCACCACTGCTTTCAAGTAATCGGGACGGGTAATATCTGATTCCTCCACCCTACGTTCCAGTCCCACCGCGCTCTCAAGCTCCTTCTGCACTTTCCTCATCATTGAAGGATTTAACAGCATTTCAGACATCGCCCACTCTAAGGTCGTAGAGGAATAGCCTAAGCTCAATTCAAAATCATAAATAAGGCCACTACAAAAGTCACCCATTGACCACTGCAAAATCATAAATAATGCAACTACAAAAATCACCCATCACCCACTGCAAAATAATAAATAACGCCACTACAAATTTAGAGTGAATTGATGTAACTACACAAAATTGATGAGAAATTGAGCTTAACACACTATGGATAGACTATGGGTGCAATTTTCATGAGTTTTTGAGTTGGTTAACGTAAAACCAACACATTCTAAAAAAATACAATGTTTTATTTGTACAATTTCCATTCTACTGTGATTTGTAATCACTTTCCAGAAACAAGGCATCCACAATCAAGAGAACTCAGAAATTTTGGGTGGCAATTCTCAGGAAAATGAAATATTTTAGCACTCATGAAGCAAGAATAGACTATGAATAAGACAATATGTAATGGTTTAGGTCAAAAATTGAACCATAAAACTTTTCAGAATTGATTTATAATGTGGAGAGAGACTGTAATAGAAGAAAACCATAACAAATCTTTTATGGAAATGAAACAGGCCATAAACTCGTACAAATTGAAACATAAATACAGAAAACAACTACATCTTTGAATATATTACAAAATCCTGGGACATACTTCACTGTATTTGTTATAGAGATGAGTAAATCAACAAAAATTGTGGATCAAAATAGAATCTAGGAAAGAAAACAATGGAGGAAACATGGAACTTAGACCACCCAACATGGATCAAATTTCTATGAAATTTCCAATATCATTTTCCCAAAATGTGATTATATACTTGCCACATATTGAAAAAAAAACTGGATAAATAGACACCACAAATTTTGTGCAAAACCCTGCGTGTGCATTCTTATAAAACCATGGAGCACTACTTATCCTTAACCAAGCTGATACAGATCCACTGTGAGTTGAATTCGTACCCATCCAAACTCATATCTACCTACTAAAATTTCCCTTGGACAGGATTGCTCCGGAGGAAAACTCATGCAAATTTCTTTAACATATATACTTCAAACCTATAAATTTGTTGAAAATACATAGATTTAATTAGTTACTATATTTGTGGAGAATGAAGGATAATAAACCCATTGCAAAATCATAAATAACACCACTACAAATTCAGAGTGAATTGACGTAACTACACAAAATTGATGAGAAAACTGCAAATCACCTCGGAGAAAGCGTATTCATGGTGTGCTAACATCTTTAAAATGATGGAATAGACTACCCATTAGGAAAATAGACTCCATTGGTACAATTTTCATGAGTTTTTGAGCTGGTTAAAGTGAAACCAACACATTCTAAAAAAACACAGTGTCATATCAATCCCAACCAGGATGTTGTAATATACAATTATGTGGGCAGTATTGACCTTTGTGTTTTCATGGGAGATCGATCATTTCTTCTTCCTATGATGGTGTGGTATGATGAAATGGTGATACTTTATGCGTTCCAACACTAAGAATAATGGATGACTTAATATCAATTGACACGGTTATGAAGTGCATGCTAACTCTACGTGTAGGCATGTGCTAGCTATACTTGTTCAAGCTGAGATTGATTTGTATCCAAGAGTGCTTATTCTTATATTTTTCCAAAGTAACACAGTCTAGCGCAAACAAATTAAATCTGGCTTTTAGGTAAAACATGATAGATTTAAAACAATTTGGATGTGTCCCTTGTGCATTAATTGTCTGGTCAAAACAAAGGATGCCAAACGAGTTTGTTCTCTAAACAAATTAATCAACTTAACTTGAGATTGAAAATTTAAACGAAAATCGCCATACAAAAGTTGCATGGCTAAAGCAACGCAATACCTGCCAAGGTTAGAAATGTGTTATTGTTTAAATCATAGGCCTATTGATGTGGTTGTTTGCAATGCATTTGCATGTAACAATCGACACAAATTATAAGTGATGGTAAAACACTCACTATGTTGTTCTTCCCTTGGTGAAGTATCGCACACATCAAGGCCATGTTTGATCACCCATGTTTGTTGTTTTCGTCGATTCTTTGGCTGACCAATTATGATTGTTCAAAATTCTATTTGGTTGCAGATGATTTAATATTTATGCTCAAGGTTTTAGGCTAATATTGAATGCTTATTATTTATTACTAATGTATGTGATTTTCAGTACATGTAGTATGGAAACTTTGATTATAGTGCATAATCAAGATCCTATTCTATTGTTAATCACACACATCTTGATCTCTTTTACCCTTCTTTTTGAAATTATGAAAAGGTGCAAGTTTCGATCAAGGTTTTATAGAGAGATATCAACCAGTCTAATATAGATTCATGTTGTCAAATGTTACACATTTTGAATAGTCGTGTATAGATTAGTGTTGTCATTACACACTTTGACTAGTAGTGTGTGTGCATGTAAGAAGCAAACTGGTATCGGATGTGTGCACACGAGCTTTATTTACACTTTATTGCATCCTAAAAAACTGAGCATTACCTTTTCTTCAGTGTTTCAATTCCCCGTTTTGGGGTATGCTAGTTACTTTAGTTAAACTAAAAGACAACACTTAAGTTCATCAAAAGGCAACACTTTAGTTATAAAGTGTTTTGCATGATAACACTTGAGTTAAAGCACTATAACACTTATGTTAGCCTATTAACTAAGTTATCAACATTCAGTTAGATATTGAGTTCACTCCGATGTCAATTAATTTCCGTGATGGATGGTATGGTAATGTCAATTGTGCATAATGAAGGTTTTAATGTAATGGTTGATTATTCCAAGAAGGAAATTTGAAATTGTAATGCATGGGTGCATAATTCTCATGCAACCATTATCCCTAGTTTGCATGACAATAGTTTTGGCTTGTTATTAATGTGTTGGGAACATGGAAGTTCATTACAATTGATATAGTTGTTCGCTATTTTCTATTGCTTTGTGTTCTCTCTTATCGGGAAATCTTTATTGTGTAAAATCCATTCTCTACAAATCTATCTATTATATTCTCAAGAATTATTGGGGATTTTCATTCTCTATGTTTTAAGGATTTTCCCCAGGGTACATCTTGTGTTGTGGATGAATGATATTGTGTGATTGAATGTTCCATAGATTCATGTATTCAAGTATTTGATTGATAAAAATTTTAAAGTTCAAATATCTTCATATTTGCTCAAATCATCAATAGAGTTTTGTCACCAGTATGACAAATACAAAGCTAGACCTCCATGCCCTATTTTATTTGCATTTATAAGTCCTTTGTGTTCATTCATTAATGCACTCAATGCAATTTTTTCACCATATTAAAAGCATATTTTAAAGTGTTTTTTTCATAGTAGAAAGTTTTAGGGTTCAAATTGGAAATTTGTAAATGTCAAAAATGATATAAAGAACACTCAATAATTTAAATAACTTAAATTAGATATTTATAAGGCATATTTATCAAATTTACAATCATTGAAGTACTTTTAACAAAAAAACTATAATAGTTTTAAAATTTTTGAAGCTTTAATATAATTTTTAAAACTGTAACTTTTTAGAAAAGCTAAGAGACTTTTTAAAAACTTTTGATAACTATTAAGATATTATTATTTAGAACTTTGTAAACTTATTATCAGAATAAATTGATTGAGAAAAAATAATATGAAAATTTTAAAAATATTATTAAAAAAATTGAATTTTTTTTAAATATTATTAATAATTAAAAAATTAAAAACTAAATTTTTTTAATACTCTACTTAAACCTAGGATCAGTTGGCCAACTTTAATTAATAATTTTGGTAACCTCACGAACACAAGCTTATTTATTACTCCAAAGCTGCAGCTAATCTAACTGAGTACTTGTCTTGATGATGGTTCTCGATTCGGAATCGAAATGTCGACTTAAAAATGACTACTGCGGAATTTCCGGAAAAACCCTACTTCAACATAACTCACCGCAGAAACTTACAAACTGAAATTTACAATCACCAAGCTGATCAATTGTCAAAAATGGGTATTGGGTTACAAGAATGAGTGTTGCATTACAAAGAGTAGATCAACATCTAGGAAGTGGATGAAGGTCGTATTTCGTTTTATTGGAACTCCCCTTCTATCCCTATTTTCCCTTGTTTTGTGTGACTCGATGGTTTTTGTTTCATGCCTATGATTAGTTTGGATTTTGTGTACAGTCAAGCATAATTGTGGTTTTTGAGTTGATATTGTTGACTTTTAGGATTTTGTAATTGACAATAATTAATACTCTTAATCAAGTCTGGTTTCTCAAGTAAAGACTCTAAAAGTATGTGTATGGCTATAATATATTGCAAAGTAATTAATTTTCAATTATGTTAATATAGGTACTAGAAGAAGTTGTTGAATACTATCCATGGGATAAGTTGCAAGATGTAATTTCTTTGAATCACCCTATGAATATCAAAAAAAAATTCTTGTTGAACCAAAAAAAACAATGTAACTTTAAACTTTGGATTTCATATTCAAAATATATCCTCTTTACAATAATCAACCCATAAACTTCAAAAATGTACTTTGAACTCCCACCCTCCAGTGAAACCATGTTTTACAATAATCAACCCATAAACTTCAAAAATGTACTTTAAACCCCTAAACCATTTTCCCTTTTGGCCAAAAGTGTTATTCCTTTTTCCAAAACCAAATAAATGATATTTCCTTATCCCCTATCCATCTTATTGAGATACTTTCGCACACCACTTAAAGCTTTCTAATCATAGGAACATGCTATTTGTTGATGATGTGATTCTCTTCGGTTCAGGCACTTTCGAGGAATGGGTTGCTTTCAAAGTCATTTTGGACAATTTTTGTGCAGCCTCAGGTATGTGTATAAACATGGACAAATCCTGTTTACTTTTCAGTAGTGTGGATGAGGGGATCTTAAACAAGATCCCTCATACTCCCTCTTTCAAGTACAACCATATCTCCCTGGGTTTCAAGTATTTGGGCTATTTCATTAAGCCTCTTGGATATTTGGTAAAGGATTGGCACTAGCTTGTAAAAAAATTTGAAAGATGAATCCAGCACTGGACCCATCGGTTTCTCTCCCTTGGGGGTAGACTTGTCCTGATCAAGGCAGTTCTAACTAGTATGTCTATATAGTGGCCGACTCTCTTTCCCATTCCTAAGTCGATTCTAGACAAGCTCAGAAAGTTGATTTTTTCATTCTTATGGGGTCCATCTGCCGAAAAAAGGAAGTACCACTTGGTGGATTGGTTGTCTCTTCCGCGACCTACCTCCCTTGGAGGTTGGGGTATTAAACATTTGGGTTGGTTTAGTCTCTCCTTGCGTTTGAAAAGCTTTTAGATGGCCCTTAAGGGGATTGAGATCTGGCATCAAATTCTGTCCACAAAATATTTAAAAAATATCTCTGTGGTGACTTGGATTCGTCAAAAGTATTTTGTTGTTAATGGTGTCTCAGTGATTTGGAAGGGTTTTATTCTTACTCTTTCCTGGGCTGGAATATGTCTCTCTTAGCTAGTGGGAATGGGGTAGATATCGCATTGGCTCGGATCCGATAGTGGGTACTGATTCCTTGACTTTTTTCCCTCCAGATCTCCGTGAATATTTGGAGGATTATGGTATCACTTCTCTAGCACATGCCCGAAATTTTTCACCAGAGGCTTAGGGATACAGGCTCGCTGCAGAAGATTTGGAATTGGGAGGTGAGTGGAAATTACTGTGGCACAATTTTATCTCGGGGATCGAACAAGGTAGAATCAGACTAAACCATCTAAACGATTCTTTGATCTAGACTCACAATCATCATAATGGGTATATCACTACTGCTCTGGGGTACGATCTTATTGCTAATCACCTTCATGAGCCCACCTCTGATCAAACTCAGGTTTTGGACCTCCTATGGTTGTTCAGCATTCCTTCAAAAATTAGGTGCTTTATTTGGCTCATTGTTAAGAATCGCATTCTAACATGGGACAACCTCTTGAAACGTGGATGGAAGGGTCCTGGTGTGTGTGCCCTCTGTAGGCAGGGTGAAGACTCGGTGCAACATGTCTTCATTGATTGAATCATGACCAAGAGGGTGTTCTCTACTATATGTGAGCAGTTCTATTTTCCACCTCTAATAAAATGCTCTGTTAGTTCTTATTTAGAACTTTGGTATAAGAGCTTATCAGCACACTCTGTATGTAGCTATCTACCTCTTTATATTTATTGGAGCATATGGAAAATGAGAAACTGTTGTATTTTTGAAGATAAAAGGGCTTAAGTGTTTAGTATCATCTAACAGGTGGAGTCTCTCTTTCACTTATACCATGTTCCGAAGCTAAAGAAGAAGATAAGATGTATTGGAATCAGTCCACAGATCCATTTTCCTTATGGCTTCTTCGATGGGGCTACTGCAGGGAACAATGGGGGTGTTGGGTTTGTGCTGCTACTGAGTGACTCACACACTCTCGTCTTCTCTCTAGGCTGTGGCAGATGCACAAATACCAGAGCTAAACTTCTTGCTCTTTGGGCTCTTCTTGTAGTATCAAAGCATTTGGTGATCCCTCTCCTTACTATCTTTGGTTACTCCTTAGTCATTATAAATTGGGCCAAAAAGAATGCTTCCTTGGACTCTCCTTGCTTGGGCCATTGGTGCAATGACATAAGGTCCCTTATGTCCAACTTCTCTCGGTTGACAATCAAGCATATCTATCGTGAGCATAATCAGTAGGTTGATTGTCTCTCAAAGAAGGCTTTGGTTTTTTATCCTGGATTCAGAATCTTTATTGAGCATTTTGATGCCATGATCATTGATCATGGGAACTTTCATCTTTTTTAAGCTTGGTGCCGGGACTTAGTCCCCTCTTTTTTTGGCACTTGAGCTTCATTTTCTATTGATAGACTGGATCAAGTCTTCCTTGAAGAGACTTTCAGCCTTCTTTTTGTGCTCAGGAGGGATTAGCTTGGTGGTCTAACTTATGCTTCATAGATCGGCGTGATCTATCTTGTGAAAACATTCTTTGGTTTCTTCTTGCTGAGCGTTAGTCCTACTTGCTTGAGGGCTCTTGTTTTACTTTTTGCACATGTAGCAAGGATTGATGGATGCTCCTGTAGTGATCAGAGGGATTCCCAAATGCTGTGTTTACGCTAGATTGAAGCCTTGTCTATGAAGGCTACTTGTATAATATGAATATCAAGTTCTGGTATTTTTTCCTCTTGAAAAAAAGGAACATGCTTTCTCCATAAAATAATCAATAAATCAACCTATAGTGAATACGTTTTAAAGATATTATGTTTGAAAGATATTCATCTTTATATCATAATCAAAACGTTGGCATCTTTATACGAAGAAACAAAAATATATTGCAAAGAACATTCTAAACTTTAAAAAAGAACGAAAATTTAATGAAAATATTAGAATATGAAAAGTAATACAAACTTGATAAAATGGTGTTAGTTTATCTATTAGAAAATATTTGTTTCAATGTGTCGTTTAAAAAAACTTCATAATAAAAAACTAACATTTGTGATGAATACTAACAAAATTTTAACATTAACACAAAATTAGGGTTGAGTAGAAATGGTGAGTTGGACAAATATGTGCTTTCCAAAAGAAGGGGAGCCTTGTCAAGACCATAATTTTTTGCTTTTTTTTTTATTTTATATAATTTTTTTAAGCTTTTGCAAACAAGATTAAAACATTGATTCAATGCCTAAAGCTTATGCATATTTTGGGTGAAGTCACATGAAAAAGCCTCGAAGAACATGTTGAAAGTTTAGGACCTAAAAATTATTAGAACTAAACCATTTATGAAATTTCTCTCGATAGCCATCTACATCAATCATTCACCATTTTTTACAAAGTTAAAATTATTCTCAAACTGTGACTAACCTCTACATCGTATCTCCTCCCTTAAAAGAGAATAATAATCACTTATTTAGCATCAAATTTTTTGATTTGTAGAAAAAATAACTAATAAGAATGAGAAAATCACATATCATAAATGATTTTCCAAGTTTAAAGAGAATAATAATAATTTTTTTAGCATCAATTTTTTTTATTTGTAGAAAAAATAACTAGTAAGAATGAGAAAATCACATATCATAAATGATTTTCCAAGTTTAAAAATAATAATAACCACTTATTTAGCATCAATTTTTTTTATTTGTAGAAAAGATAACTAGTAGGAATGAGAAAATCACATATCATAAATGATTTTCCAAGTCAAAACCCTTTAAGGGTGGAAGAAATAAATACTTTCCCAAGCTTTCCACCCACATATTGAAACCTTAAAAGTTGCATAAATAAATATTTACCCAAATTTTTCATTCACACATTATAAACTATTGTTTCAACTTGAATATCTAATTTATATGTTTTCCTCCCCACCCAAAGCAATTCAAATTTGATAACAAATATTAAATAGGATATGTATGTATGTACGTATGTATGTATGTATGTAGAGAAAGAGTGTGTGTGTGTATGTGTGTGTTCTTGACCACCTTGTGAAATCTACAGATTGAGTAATTATTTTCACATCAAATTTAATGACCTCTTCTTCAAAATTTCTCATAAAAAAATTTCAAACTAGGCAAAATTCAATCTTAATGTAAAAATCTAGTGTTGGAAAGAATGAAAGTGCATTATTTAGTCCAATTCAATCTTAATGTAAAAATCTAGTGTTGGAAAGAATGAAGGTGCATTATTTAGTCCAATATGAAAGAGATATTTACAATATAATTAACGCACCAATGTCTATTCTACAAATCTCTCTCTCTCTCTCTCTCTCTCTCTCTCTCTCTCTCTCTCTCTCTCTCTCAGCTATTGAAGATGACCAAGAGCCCTATCAATCTTTGAATTCGTAAATTCATTTTTTTGCCATTTTATCAATTTTGGAGCTATATTATGTAAATAATTATTATTTCCACAAATTGCTTTTGGGTTTATGTTAATGCATTAATAATATTTATTTTTATCGTTTCTAACAAATGAGTATTTTATACCATAGACATATAAATTAGTCCAATCCATTTTCTTGACTCCTTGTGATTTCTGAGTCCTTTATTTTTCCATGATATGATTGAATGGTAGGATTTTTGTTTACTTGTATTAATATAAAGAATGTAATAGGCTANATGATATGATTGAATGGTAGGATTTTTGTTTACTTGTATTAATATAAAGAATGTAACAGGCTAGGTCAAGTAGCATCTCATTACTCCCTTATTTAGTCATAAATTTGATGTTCTTTCAGTCACAGACTGCGTTTATGAAATTGTATAGTATGATTTAAACCATTATTTGCCTATAATAAAGATATATGTAAAATTGATGTGAATAGATATTGGTTATTCTCTCTATTGATTTCTTGAAACTTTGTGGATGTTTACTTCTCTTCATATAAATCTTAACCAACATGCTATCTAAATTTTTTTGTACCATAAGTACTAGGTATAATCAACACTATGAAGTCCTTATAACTTATAAAACTAAACTGTATTCACTTTTACTGTATTCTATTCTACGAGGGAAATTTATTGAATCATGCAAATTTTATTTAGTTGGACATTTTAAAGTAAAAACTCAAAGATTATATGGTTTGCTATTATATAAACCACACTTGGTTATTATAAGTTTGCTTTTCCTACTATTCTTTTATTCTTACAACAATAATATACATATGGAAAAAATATTGCATAAAATCATTTCCCTCAATAACAGAGTCTTCATTAAGTTGAAGGTCATTGCAACTCCTACCTGCTCCCTCTTGTTCATGCACAAAACTAATTGCAACTCCACAAAGACATTGCCACTATGTGGCTCTTTTTTAGTATATTAGATGGTATAAAAGTAATATGTTATAAGTTTTTTTTTTAACTTTTCAGAAAGAGGGATTCGTTTCTTCATAAACAAGGACCCGTTTTTATAGAGTTTTTATGTCTAAGTGAGATGGGGATATGCTTCCCACAAGTTTCAATAGTTAAACTACAAAGATTTGGTCCCTCATTTATAGTTTTTTGGAACCTCTTTTAAGCAAGGTTCCGACCCCTTAATTCCAAAAAAGAAATATCATGGACTTCTAAAATCCTATTGTTTAGCATTGCACAACCTACAAATTTGCCATGCTTTACACCCTTGTTCAATGCGGTTCACATGTTTCCTAACAAAAATAATGGCACTACAAGCTCTCCCACTCAAGCACAATCAATGATCATTGTAGACCCATATTCTTCAATCACTCATTGGCAAGTGGAAACTATGAAAACATAATACTTAGATTCAATCCACTTCCATACATAGTCTTAACTAGAATTTATGTGTTATTCTCCCCAAGTTTGTTGGCATATTTGACAAAGAGCAAGTGGATTCTTGGACAAATATGGTATCAACTAATTTCAATGCTCAACATAACAAGATCAACCAAAATCACTTTAGAAACTTTTCATTTAAAATATCTGACTACTTTATGAGTGGTAGTAAGTTAAAAATAAAAAAAATGATGATACAACCACAACCACCAACTCCAAACCAATAATCAAGTAGCATATTTTTTATGCAACTCTTTGAAAATGACTTTATCCACATAATCATAATAAGTTTAAAATAAAAATAAAAACTTTTTTAAACATCGAAGTAAATAATAACACAACCACACCTACCAACATTAAACCAATAACAATATAACATATCTTTTATACAAGTCTTCAAAATGATTTTATCCACATAGTCATGATTCACCAACTACAACTCAAATAATTTTTTAATTGAACAATGCATTGAACTCTTACCCAATTTTGTGCAACATTGAATCTAAAGAGTCAAAATCAAATCTAAGAGATCTTAAAAGTTCTCTTCAACATCAACTCTAAGAGTCTTATCCCACTTTAGAAACTTTTCATTTAAAATGGTTTACTACTTATTGGTGATAATAAGTTAAAAATGAAAAGAAAGTCTCTTTTAATATCGAATTGACCACACTTACTAACTCCAAACCAATAACCATGTTACATATTTTTCACCCACCTATCAGACACCAAACCAATAACCATGTTACATAATTTTTTGAGCAACTCTTCAAAAGTGATTTTATCACCATAGTAATTTTTTTTTAATCATTCACCAATTTCAGTGTAATTCCTTTTTCTCTTTCTAAAAAGCTATTAAAGGTGATGAAGAACTCTATCAATCATTGAATTCTTAAATTCAATTTTTTTTTTTTGCCATTCATCAATTTCAATGTAATTCCTTTTTCTCCCTCTAAAGGCGAGTGTAATTCCTTTTTCTCTCTCTAAAAGCAATTGACTCTATCAATCTTTGAATTCTTAAATTCAATTTTTTGTCATTTTATCGATAATTATTATTTCCAAAAATTGATTTTGGGTTTATGTTAATGCGCTAATATTTTTTTTTTGTCATTTCTGACAAATGAGTATTTAATACCACAAACATGTAAATTAGTCTAATCCATTTTCTTGACTCCTTGTGATTTCTGAGTCATTTATTTTTCCATGATATGATTGAATGGTAGGATTTTTGTTTAGTCGTATTGATATAAAGAATGTAAGAGGCTAGGTCAAATAGCCTCTCATTACTCCCTTCTTCAATCATAAATTTGATGTTCTTTCAGTCGCACACTATGTTTATGAAATGGTCTTTTAAGATTTAAACCATTCTTTACCTATAATAAACATATATGTAAATTTTATGTGAATAGGTATTGGTTATTCTCTCTATTGTTTTTTTGAAACTTTGTATATGTTTACTTCTCTTTATATAAATCTTAACCAACATATTATTTGACTTATTTTGTACCATACGTACTAGGTATAATTAACACTATGAAGTTTTTATAATTTTTAAAACTAAACAATATTCAATTTCACTCTATTATATTTTACAAGGAAAATTTATTGAATCATGCAAATTTTATTTAGTTGGACATCTTTAAGTAAAAATTCAAAGATTATCTAATTTGTTATTATCTAAACCACACTTGGTTATCATAAGTTTGTTTTTCCTACTGTTCTGTTATGCTTACAACAATAATATATATATATATGAAAAAAATATTGCATAAAATCATTTCCCTCAATAAAATCTCTTCATTAAGTTGAAGTTCGTTGCAACTCCTACTTTCTCCCTCTTGCTCATGCACACAACTAATTGCATCTCTGTAAGGACATTGCCACTATGTGGTTCTTTTTTAGTATATTATATGGTATAAAAGTAATATGTTATAAGTTCTTTTTTAAATTTGCACAAAGAGGGATTGGTTTCCTCATAAACAAGGACTAGTTTTTATAGACTTTTTATGTCTAAGTGAGATGGGGATATGTGTCCCACAAGTTTCAATAGTTAAACAACAAAGATCTGGTCCCTCCTTTATAGGCTTTTGGTACCTCTTTTAAGAAAGGTTCCAACCCCTTAATTCCAAAAAAGAAATATCATAGACTTATAAAATCCTACTATTTAGCATTCCACAACTTGCAAATTTACCATGATTTACACCCTTGTTCAATGCGGTTCACATGTCTCCTAACAAGAAGAGTGGCACTGCAAGCTCTCCCACTCAAGCACAATCAATGATCGTTGTAGACCTAGATTCTCTAATCACTCATTGGCAAATGGAAACTATGAAAACATAATACTTAGATTCAATCCACTTCCAACCATAGTTTTGACTAGGATTTATGTGTTACTCTCCCTAAGTTTGTTGGCATATTTGTCAAAGAGCATGTGGATTCTTTGACCAATATAACATCAACTAATTTCAACACTCATCATAAAAAGATCAAGCAAAATCACTTTGGAAACTTTTCATTTAAAATAGCTTACTACTTTATGAGTGGTAGTAAGTTGAAAATGAAAAAAAAATGATGATACAACCATAACCACCAACTCCAAACCAATGACCAAGTAGCTTATTTTTTATGCAACTCTTTGAAAATGACATTATCCACATTCATAATAAGTTATAAATAAAAAGACAACCTTCTTTTAACATCGAATTAAATAATAACACAAACACAACTACCAATAACAATGTAAGATATCTTTTATGCAATTCTTCAAAATGATTTTATCCACATAGTCACGATTCACCAACTACGACTCATATAATTTTCAAACAAAAGAATTTGAACTCTTACCCAATTTTGTGCAACATTGAATCTAAAGAGCCAAAATCAAATCTAAAAGATCTTACAGCTTTTCTTCAACATCAACTCCAAAAGTCTTATCCGACTTTAGAAACTTTTCATTTAAAATGGCTTACTACTTATTGGTGGTCATAAGTTAAAAATAAAAATAAAAATATCTTTTAATATCAAATTGACGACACTTACTAACTCCAAACCAATAACCATGTTACATATTTTTTACGCACCTACCAAACACCAAACCAATAACCATGTTACATAATTTTTTGAGCAACTCTTCAAAAGTGATTCTATCACCCTAATAATTGTGAATCACCAACTTCAATTCAAATAATTTTCAAACAAAAAAACAAACAATGCATTGAACTCTTACCCACTTTTGTGCACCATCGAATCTAAAGATCCAAAATCAAATTAAAAAGATCTTACAACTTTTCTTTAACATAACTCCGAGAGTCTTATTCCTAAAAGCAAATCTACGAGATCCTATTTGTTGGCAAGGAACCTACATTGTCTAAAGGCACATAAAGCAAAATAGTACCTTTCCAAGTATTGTAAGTCCTCAGAGAAGGACAAATTATTTTTTTGCTATGCAAATGAAATTAAAAA
>LPNX011182008.1:0-16332 GCA_001517045.1 Pseudotsuga menziesii | reverse complement strand
CATTTTACTATCATCAAAAATTTCCAACTCCAAAGCTCTTTATGCCATTAACAATCCACCAACTCCAAGAGATTTTCAACCATGTATCCATAAGCCAACTTCGTCGNAAAAATTTCCAACTCCAAAGCTCTTTATGCCATTAACAATCCACCAACTCCAAGAGATTTTCAACCATGTATCCATAAGCCAACTTCGTTGTAATATTTTCTTTCATCATTTTGCATAACAACACTTCCATGCGTATGTATAAGATAGGTTATTTTTATCATCCTTGAATTTATTCTTAAACCCTCCCTAAATAAACTAGGAGTAGCTTTTGAAACCATCTTTAATTTTAAAGTTTTTAGACTTGCACTATAATTTACAAGTAAATTAAATGTTACATTCTTAAATTGGAAGCCGTAACTTTCACAAAATAAAATGATTAGAGAAGCGTAGTTGAAGTTTGAACATTTGAAAGTAGCACCCATTAAAAAAAACTGAAGTTTTAAATCAGTTTTGTTTGGTTACGAAATTATTTTGTAAGTCGTAGAGAAATATTTAAGATTTAAAAGTATATGGTTTAATTGGAAATATGTCTCTTTATAGCTTATTACAAAATGTCATTTTTTTATACACAATGATGTAACTACATGTTGATTTAGATTTGAGGATGCTGCTAGATTAATAACCAAAGTAAGAAAGAGCAGCGGGTTAGTTTGACAACTTCAAAAGAATTTGTTTTGTGGGAATCATTATGTTTTCCATCCATGGGAAGAGAGATCAACATAGGGGGAATCATTATGTTTTCCATCCATGGGAAAAGAGATCAACATAGGGGCATGGATTGATGTGTTCAAATTTTGTATATGTCAATCTATCATTAAGCATGCAAATAATATTTTCAGTGTAGAATCTATAAGTCCAACTAGAGTAACCCATTACTGGATTTGACCTCATGTTGATGTTAGTCATGTGGATTTTTGTAACAAAATCTTGTGGGTACCAAGTGTAACACCCCTAGTTTGATAAATGTATTTATGTAAATGACTATGAGTGCCCAAGTGGCTGAAACTCATTGTATATTTATAATTATTAATAAAAATCTATAATTGGTTGTGGTTGAGGCAGAACACTGAAGAGATGGGGATATGTGAATTCATTAGTGAGATGAAAAGGGGGTTGTAGATGGCCTAGGGGGATCTGATATGACCTTGCTATAATATTGAGTACCAAAAAGAAGACCCTTATGTCCTTAAGTAAGCCTAAAACTTTGTAATTAACCTTAAACTTGACATAAGGGTTAATTGTGGTTTAAAGGGGTGATTGAGTGGGGGTTAATGGAATTGACACGTTGCTGATGGAAAAAGAATGTTTTCATGCAAAAAGGAAAACCAGACAAGGGAGAAGAGGGGAGGGAATCAAGGTGCAGTATGGGAAGTCAGGGAGGGTTGGTCAAGCAAAGCCGAGAGTTAAATCAATAGTTGGTAGGAGAGCCAAGAGCATGAAACTGTTGAATAATTAAACGTGTACTGTGCATTACTGGAAAAAGTTGTCTTACCAACCATTGTTGAACCTATGTTTGACTACTGGTTTGTGGTCAATGAAATGGTGAATTATGCATGAACCATTCTGGTGGAATTCCTAGGCATGTAATAACAATGATGGGATTTTATTGTTGTGCTATTGGAAAGAAGACATAGTGGGAAGTGTATTGTTTGGCATGGAATTGGTTATAGCTTGATTTTCCTGGATGCCTATAAACCTTTGTTAATTTCTTTTGAATTGTGAGGAATGTCGAATGATAAATCTTGCTGTGGAATGAAATTTCGGTAAAGGGAAGAAATCTCCTGGTGAATTCACAAGTCCCGGCTCGGGGGTGGTGTGTTTTTGAGTGATTAATGAACAAAGTGGCATAGAGTTGGGTTAAGCATGGCTACCGCGAAGCCAGGTGCCAATTATATTGAATTCAGATAAATGTTTGAAGTTTAGTATTAACTTGACATTTGATTATGTATCTGAATGTGTGAAAGAACCAAATGTGTATGTTGTTCATGTTGAATGCTAGAAAATTGATGAATTGTTGTTATGTTCTGAAAATGAATTGATAATATAACGTTTCCATGGTGTTGGTCAATTATGTATTTGAATGAATGTTTCCTTGGTTGGGATTTGGCAGCTAATTTAATGAAGTGTCAAGGGATGTTAATGCTATTTTGAATTAATGAATTGTCATGGTCTGACATAAGAAATTGGGTCAATTACTTACCTTATCTAAACCTTGATGTTTAGGGCCATTAACATTTCTCTGTATGAGTGAAAGTGTTAGATGTCTGATTTATTTTAGTTTAATATCCTTTCCATGTTTGAAAGGATAATTGGTATAATTGTTTACAGACTTGTTGGGATAAAATTTCTTCATTCAGAACATTGAAGGGTAAAGGATGATATTCCTCATCTATAACTTGCTTATAGTTAATTCCTAAAGAAGGTTGACTGTTATAGAATTCTTGCCTGAATGGTTTCAGGTTTTGTGAATTGTTCCTTGATGTAAAAGTATTTGATCAATAAACATTTCATATTTTAATGTCTATTGTAACTATATTTCTCAAACTTAATGTAAAGGAGTTCTAAGACTGTAAGTCTTGTCTAAAATTATAAATATTATCAGATTCAAGGTTGGTTTATTTAGCAATCATAAATTTGTATGAGTCTGGAATCTTGGTTGAAATCCTATAGTATGCAAGCTTAACCAATGACAAGTTTTTTCTCGGTTAATTTCTCTCCATTATGTTTTTATGTCAATTAGAGAAATTGACACGTTCCTTTCTTGGAAAGGTTCAGAGCTGAGGCAAGGCCGAAGACCTGTTAAGTTTCAAGCTTAATTCATGCCTTCGATTTTTTCTTAAAAATGGTTAAGTGTTAAACCTTGAATCAAATTATCATTACCGTGATTTCAGTTCCAATGTGTCGATATTAGCGTGCCAACGTCGAAATCAATGTATTCAAATATTAATGTATTTTCTTAACTATGTTTAAGTGTTGATGTTGACCTACCAACGTCAGGATTGGTTTGTTAAATATTAATGTTGTTTCTTGTCCATGTTGAGGTTCCAACGCCAAGGCGTCAAAGTCAGGATCAACATGTATTTTGGGAATAGTTTCCAATTTAGTGCCAATGTCTAACTCCCAATGTCGAAGAACATGAGTTCCAAGGTCGGAACATCAACATTGAAATGGTTTTATCACTTCCAATATGTGTATCGACTTTCGACTTTCGATGTGTCGACGTCAAGATCTGCAAGTCGGGTGGGTCATTATTAATGTTGTTCAGCCAAGGTCAGCTTGCAACTTCCTACATGCCGACATCAGGATTGAAAAGTCAGAAGGGCCATTGTTATTTCTGTTCATTCAGTGTTGACTTCTGATTCCTGATGACCTGAATTCCAGTATTGGTGTCAGGAATGTCGGAAGGGTTTGGAAATGTTGAGAAGGAGAAATTAAGCCATTGAGAGTGATAGTTTTGTCAAATAATGGTTGTTTAACTAATTTTAATCAATAATTAAGGAGATTAAGATTTTTTTCAACTACGCTTCCACATTAATGAGTTGACTATGACTCATTATGTTTTGTTTAAATAATTTTTTTTCTTGTAATTATATAGCATGTATAACGCTCTGTGTGTTTTTAAGCTACAAATTTTTTATCTGTGTAGTTGTATGTTAATGTACGGGTACACTATGGATTGTGTTGGATGTAATGTAGCGTCCAGCTGTGTTACACCAAGCTACATTCAATATCCCACCTACAATAGGAAAATATCCACTTGCCTCAATTACCATGCATTCATATTTTACAAATTTATAAAATATAAAGGTCATTGTGAAAATGGTTTTGTAGTGTAATTGATCCCGTTAGAGTAAAAGAAGATGCTCATAATAACTTATAAGAAATTAATTTTGTTCAAGAATGAGATGTTTTAATGCCTTTCTAGTCTCGTGAGTTTGCTCTACATTTCCTTACCCTGTGTCCCTACCTTCACCTTGGGAAAAAGATCAATAATCATAAAGTTTAAGATTAAGCATCAAATGCCATCTCTCTATCGATACCATTCTCAACTGACCTATCATAACTTGAAGAACATGGATGCGCATCATCTCTCAATGGGCTCAAATATTTTAATTTTTTACACAAAGGCATACACTTGTTACATCCATGTCACGTCCCCATCCATTAATTTGACTAAAGGAGGGGGATATTTATGAATTCCATGTTTGTGAACTTCACCCCATGGCTATATTATGAATTAATAATCAATAAAATGCATGTGCATATGCATAAATGGAAAACAAAGTGGAAATAAACTTTATCCACATACACACATCATGAATATACAAGCATATTTATCATAAGAATAAAATAAAATCATTGCAAATCCAAATACATGGAGAGTACTTATCTTTAAACATAGAAGATCCAAGCAACTAGCTATGTAAGAGCAATTTTCCATCCAACTGTAGGCACTCTATCCAACATATACTCTTTCTACTAAGACACCACTACCAAGTTGGGCTATGAGGCCATGAGGACAAAGGCCTAATGCCTACAAGCTCATCTCTATTATCCCACAACCCATTCTTCTTTCAATGCTTAGCCAAACGCTCATCAAGATATCTATAGGAATCTCACTCAACCATCATAGCCATGGCGCTATTGCTAACTAACTTGCACAACATAAGGAAAGTATTTCCCTTCACTGATTCAAATTTCCCTTGGGAAATCCAACCCGTACAATGCTTATCGATGTGTGCAAAAGAGTCCAACTTGTTGTACGATGTTTGAGAACCTTGTGTAGCATGAATTCGTGGCTTCTCAAGCATTTGTGAGCAACAAAACTCAATGGGTAAAGGTTCCTAGCTTGTTAAACCTCTATGCCCACCTATAAGCATTTATTTTCCCTCAATTTTGAAAATTCCCTTTGAATTTATGGTATTTTCCTAGCTTGGTAATGATAATGAAAATGGAGAGAATGGCATGAGAAAACTCTACGCAATATAAATCTACATAATATAATGAGTGGTATATTCAAAGGATATGAGGGAATGATGAAAATACAACCAACATAACTTCCAACCATAGAAGAAAGGACTTCTAACAAGTGACATAACTTTCAAAGAAGTACATTCAACCCATGCTTCCATAACCACATGAGGTGACTTTCTCCACCAACCTCACACATGCATTAAATGATTGGATTGAATAGTAAAAAGAAAGTAAATTGGATCATTTAAGGCACATGGCAACAATTGGATGAGTTCTAAGGTTGACACTTGGCAATAGAGGATTTAATCTCACATAGGACCCCTTTCCTCTTCCCCTCTAGTGGAATCATAGCCCCTCTAATGTTTTTTAAATAACCATCTTGGACTAATTTATTATTTTTCCAACATAATATTTACATATCTTTTACGTTGTCATGATAAGCCAACCACATGGTTCATCTAGAGATATGTATACCATACATGCCTATCCATTCACTAGTTGAGACTTGGCCTTGAGATCCGCACTAGGAATCCATACTAGTGCATTTACATCATTTTACATAATCTAATTCAATACATTACAAGGGTCAGACTGGGGATATTACAATCTATCTATATTGGGAAAACACCCTATTAGTATGTATAGTTTTACACATACATAACATGGCTTGGTATTATTATAAATAAATTTTTTCCTTTGTTCATTTTCTTACTAGGGCACAAATGGGAGAGAGGCTCATTGGAAATGATTTCCACTAAAGCAATCTACAAACAAAATAAGACCAACAATGTGTTAAATTGATTCTATTTCACTTGATTGTACATTTTCCACACAATTCATAATGGATTAGTTCCTAATATAATCTCAGAAAAATAAATATATCTTTGTACAAAAGCAAGCTCATTATCTTTTATCCTCGGATCATTAGAATGGGCATCTATTTGCTTTTTTTATTACCCTAAAATACCAATAAAATGAAAAATATAATGTGTAAATCCGTTCAACTTGTGAAATAGGGGAAATTTGAAGGATTGGTACTCTCTTATATATATATAGAATTTTTTTGTGAATCTATTTTCTTTTGAGAAATACTTATATCTTTATAAGGAAAAATTTACGATCATACCCATCCTGGGTCTCCAAATTAATACAAACTCAACCACCTCACTACTTTTTGTTAAACCACACTCCCATTAGATATTATTGAAAGTTTTGATGAATGTTACCAATTCTTACATTGCAACTCGTTAAATATTTGTTTTGTCATTAGCTTAAAATCATGCAAGAATATAGATGCACAAGAAAGACAATAAAAAATCATAATGGAATTGTTGGCCATGAAAACTATAATGGGACTATGGATGACTGACAACAATAGTAACATCCAACCACACATAGAAACAACTCAACACTAAGGGATTACTAGCACAAAACGCATTAATATCTACACAACCTTACACAAGATTTGTATTCCTATTATGGACTTACATAATTAAGTGCCATAACAATTAAGTGTCCATCTTAGCCTCAAACTATCTTACAATCTTAATAGTATTATCAAATGAGATCAAAATACACAGATAAATATATGATCAAAGGATATCACACAGTGAACCTCCACAATTTCCATAAAGGATCAAAATTCAACAATAATGTCTTTGGTAGCCATCTCAACTCCTCAGTGTTTCAAATTCAATGGATGATTGTTGATATAGACCACCCTTTTGTAATATATATATATATATATATATATATATATATAGTGTGTGTGTGTGTGTGTGTGTGGGCAAGATCTATCCATTGAGCTGCACATCATTTAATGCGGCAGCAGCAGGCTTGATAACCATTGGATATCGACCAGCTCAATATCAAAGGAACGTTAAACTTGTTGCAGCGTCATTAAATGCTCTGCAGCTCAATGAATAGCTCTTGCCATATTATATGTGTGGTGGGGGTGGAAACATATGTACATTTTGATTTTGCATAAAAATCGTCGTTTTAAGGAAAAAATTGTATTGCTCGCAAATTCTAGTCATAAATCTGCCCACAAATTATGCAATGAGGGTGTCTAGTATACTAATGAGACATAAAATTACAAACTAAATCCATAGGTAAAGATAAAAAAAATTATAGGGGGGCCAATTTCTTAAATGGAGAAACAAAATGCTACAGTCTATAATCATTTTCTAAATGTTTCGGAATTTAATTTTAGTTGACATCTTAAACTAAAAAGGGAAAACATAATACAGAAATTTTGGCACTCGAAATGGAGTCCAAGTGGAATTTTAGCATCTTAGGTTATCATATTTGTTTCAGTGGAACAAATTATGCCAAAACCATGTCAAACTGCCATCTCTTGAGATAATGAGATCAAGAAAAGTACCAATTAAGATAATCCATGAATATAAATAATGATTTTCCAACAAAATGTTAACAATATATAAGAAGAGATTTAGTAGAGTATTTGATGAGGTTATTATTTCTAATTATTGGCACACTGATTATATAGTGAATAGTGAAGGCTATAAGCTATGCCATTGTTATTGAAAAACAAATTAGTAACCATTAATAAATGTGATGATGTTGGCAATATCCCTTCTAAGGGGGAAATGATTGACTATGAAGACAAGTTGAAGTATCCTCATTGTGAAGTCAAAGTGCACAATAAATAATTTTGTGTATATTTATGTGGGATAATATGTAATAAGATTATTGAGAAAATGGTGTTGTAGTGTGTATATTTATATGGAATAATATCATTGAGAAAATGGTGTTGTAGTGTAATTTACTAAGATGGTGTCATTTTGTATATATTTATGTGGAATAATATGTAATAAAATCATTGAAAAAATGGTGTTGTAGTGTAATTTACTAAGATGGTCTTAAAAATAAAAATAAAAATAAAAATATAGTTGCAAATACTTTTGGTGTTTTCTTATGTAGAATGAGATACAATAGGACGGTCTATTTGGTATCTAACATGTTAAAAATAATTAATTTAGTGTACTTTAATTGGTGAAGCTTAGGACTTGAATTTAACTCCACCAAGTTGTCACTATAACTATAAAATTTGGACAAGATGTCCTAAGTTACAATGAACAAATTGCATTTTCAACATTGTGTGTGCAATTATATTTTTTCATAATTGAGAAAAGGATATTCTTTTTCCCCAAGGTTCATGTATGTGTCCCCATGTAGCACTGCAGGCCAAGGATGAAGAAACGAGAAAAATAGGGCCTACACTTAATCCTTGATGTGTAGTCAAAGGTCAAATGACAAGAATATGCCTGATCGAGAAATGGAAAGTTTCAAACAAAATCCAACTTGTATAGAACCCAATTGCGCCACAATTGTGTAAGAAAAAACTATAGCCATGCCAAGGGGATTAAGACAAAGTTTAGCATACCAACTTGCATGTCAGAAATCATAGTTGTTACAAATAATATTGATGCCAAATGAAGGCCAGCATATTGTTTCTTAATATTTTTTTTCTTAACTGTCATAACCATAAAGTTCAAAAAGTATGGCCATAACCATGTTTGGGCTATATTTCTACACCCCAAGCACAAATATGGTCATATCTAGTAACTATGTTGTAAACACAATTGTGTCACATGGAAAACTATTCAAATTCATGTTCTAGATGTTTTTGTTGGACTTACAATAGAAACAAAATCTACAATAGCACATCTTCAATTTTTTAGAATCTATTCAACATTATATTCTTTGCGAGTTTTTAGCCAAATATTTTAGTAAATATATAAAAGAAAATGTGGCGAAAATACTCTGTATGTTGTTGTTGTTGATGATGATGATGATGATTAATGCCCATTGAGACAACCTTTGGTCTATCTGACCTTAAGAAGGGTATTACTTAGTTTGCTTTAAAATTTTGTTCCTATGCTCAAAAAGCTTGGCGAGAAGATTTTCGAGCTCACTATAGTGTTGGAAAGTTAAGAGGTTAGAAAGGTTTGCATTGTAGCAAATACTATGAAACTCAGGTCTAATATGGGTGTAAGTAGGGCACTTTAAGAGAAAGTGATTTTCATTCTCAACGCTCAAAGACTCACAAAGATGGCAAACCCTTTCTATCCATGGAGTTTTAAGAATATACCAACTCCCAGTTTCGCTTTGGAGCTCATGAGAGTTCATTATAATCTTGGCTATATAAACTTTCTTGAACTAGTTACTACCAAGAGATACTTCTAATATTCCAAATTTGGGTGAATGGCCTCCTTACAATATCTTAATTTTCTCTTAACTGCTAAATTTTCCTTGCACCACAATTTGTCTTTAAACTTAGAAGTAATAATTTTTTTGACATTATCTATATTCTCCAAAGTGTCATTTTCATCAATACCCTAGTGGTTTAATCAAACAATGGTATCTTTAAACCAACTCCACTTGAGACGTAGTTGGTTTTAACTTGAGTTTAAAGCAATTTTAGGAAGTCTCTCATTTCCCATGTTATTTATCATGTGCTTATACATCAGGTTCCTAGTCATAGCCATGATCTCGATGGAGGAAAGACCCACTTCTATTAGGAGAATAGAATAAGGCGTATATATTTTAATTTTGAGGTTATAAGTTATAAACCGCTTATGTATTTGCTCAATCGTCCTCCAAGATTCTCTAGAAAGGATGCACCTCCATACTTCAGAACCATATAAGATAACGAGGATGATAAGAGTTTCAAAGAGGGTCTTCTTTTTTTCCCACGTGACTAGGTTAGATGATTTACAACTATTTTCAAGACCAAAATAAGCGTTCCACCCTTCGTAAATTCTTTTCTCAATGCTTTAGTTGCAAAGGAGATGAAAATGTCATAAATTCCATTTTTCTAAAATGAAATATTGAACCATGGCATGTAGAAAGAGGATGAACTTGGATTCTTACATGGAATACTACAAATTCCATGTCCTAAATTTGGTTTATCATAACAAATTCTAGTTCTAAAATATAATGATCATAAGAATACCTTACAAGCCAAAATATGACTTAAACTGGAACATCTAAAAAATCTAAAGACACCATTTCTTAAAAAAATTGGAAACAAAATAAGAAATGCATAAACCCCATACCATCTACTATATATATAAGAATTGTTTCTCTATACCTACTAGAATTAATAATACAACTTTCTAATTTATCAAATAATAATGCAAAGACAATAAGAGTTGATTAGGAAAATATTTGCTTGTTTGAATTTGAACTTGGACTAGAACTCTAAGTTGATTTTCATCTTCTAAATGTGTTTCCTTCTCCAACAACAACATTCCCTTTGAGATAGTATGAGTGCCCCTTAATAATTTCTTTAATAGTCAAGTTTCCTCCCTTTTGAGCTCTATATACACTTTTGTGTATACTTTCCCAAACCCCAAGAAACAATAACAATGTGAGCACATGATAAGAATGGAGATGTATTTATGCTTTGATCTTCACTATCTCAAAATCAAATTAAAAAACCATTTCAAAATGAAATTAAAAAAACATCCTTGGAACACCATTTCGCAAAGATATAAGTTATCCAAAGAGAAAATTTAAGTAAGTATTTCAACATTTATCTAGATGGTATCCTCCAAATATCACATCTGCATGGTTTCTCCCCAAGCTTGTCATGGTTAGCCCACCTAAAGAATATCTAATACCTTATTACCATAATTTGCAAAGAATACATCAAAAGGAATCCTTTGATATGATCACAAGAACTACAAGTCCCATGGATGAAATGGCAACCTGGGATATGAACTATTATTGCTAGCCAAGTACCAATAATTTGGCTTATCTCAATTCTTTGCCTCAGATCACTAGTGTTTACCTACTATCAGCATTGTTGTTGTTATATAAAAATTGTATAACATGCTATAATTAATAATATTAAATATTAATGTTAAATTATTGAAAGAAATAATTAATTAACTAATTATGAAAAGTCAAAAGACATAATTTATTCAAAAAGGGACAAAATGGTTTACAAATCCCAAGGCATTGTAATTGTAAATCATCATATATTTTTATCATTTTAACATTATATTTCAGTAATGGAATATTTACATTATTTACATTGGGTTTCCTGTAAGAAACAATATTTTACTGTTTCAGTGGTATCAAAGCCCCTTCTTGGGCATTCAACTAATACCGGATTTTGGCCAAATAGTTAATTGGAGAATCTCCAAAGTAGGTATTTGACCTTATAAAAGAGAAAAGAAAAGAAGTTAAAGAAAAGGAAGAAAAAGAATAAAGGGGAAAAGTAAAAGAAAAGAAAAAGGGAAAAATAAAAACAATAAGAAAGAGGGAAAAGTAAAAGAAAAAAAAATGGAAAAGTAAAAACAAAAGAAACCACACATGGTTTAACTTACTACTTTATTAATGAATGTGCTATTTAGTTAAAAGTGGGAAAATAATTGGAAATTTTTATATTAGATCTTTTTACATTAAGTGAGATAAAAAGAGATTTTACATAAAAGTGAAAGGTATAAAACAAAATATCAAGATTTGAACTCAGGTGGGAAGGGTAACAATCACTCCTCCCAACCACCCAATCTACACACAATCCACAAAGAAATTTAATAATATTTTATTATTATTATTATACATCGTATTAATAATAATTATTATTATTATTAAAAAAAAGAATATTATTTTTAAGAAAGCATAATAAAATGGAGTCTCGTGGTGAAAAAGAAGGAAGATTCCCACAAACTTTTAGAATATATGTAGATGCTATATTAAAAATTTACGAGCATATTCAAGGAAAGACCGTCTGCATCGTTAATGCTTTCAAAATCAAATATAATGGAAGATAACACGTTTTTATTTTTGTTTTTTATGATAAAGGATATGAGATTAAGAACCTACAACTATCTATTGATTATTACAAGGTCATAACTCAATTCAATGTCGTTTCAATAGAATCATTTGTTCTAGACAAGGTGGCTATAATTTTAGGGTCACCTTGGTTAGATACATTGGGTACCTTCATGCTCAACACAAGGAAAAAAGTTATTGTCATTTCTTTATAAAAAGAAGAAAACCATATTCTCGTATGTTACACTGAAGTCAAGTTCAAAGGTGGTGCCATCTGAAGACTTCAAAGACATCTTAAAGATGATTTCACAAGAAGATAAAAAATCAAGACAGAAAAGGAAGGAAGAATTAGACATTGTCACCATGGACAAATAAGAAGAAATATCTCGTCTAAGAGATCATAATCAGAAGTTACTTCTACAAATCAAGAAGGAAAAGGTTAAAGTTCAATGCAATCAAAAGTTAGAAGAGGAGACTCGAGATCTTCACAAAAAATTGTAAGGAAAGGATAAAGAAAATTCTTCTTTAAAAAGAGTTAATCAAGAATTGCAAAAACATATTAAGAAGTTAAGAGAGGACAAAAATTCGCAAGAAGAAATGTTCAAAAAGATTCAATATGATAACAAGCTAATAGAAAATAAATTAGAGCAAACCCTGAAGGAAACATCCAAACTCTCAGTAAAACAAATTAAAATTGGGGAACAAGAAGTCAATCTAGAAAAAAAACCAATAAAAACTCCTTATAGACACTTGTTGTAGAGGAAAGTGTTCCTATGGATGGGGGTTGAGAGGTCATCAACATACTAGGGTTGAAATATAGATGCATATAGTTGTGCAAGTAAATGTAAACAAGATTCATAGATTAGAAATATTCATACCTTAGTCAAATGAAGGTTGATCCAAGCAGCCCTTCAATCCTCTTCTTATTTATCTTGCTCCAAGAGACCTGCAAACCAAATTATACCTTCCTCAAACCAATATGACCACATGTAAAGAAATGATAATCAAACCAATATGAAACCCTAATCTAATTAACATAAACATATGATCATAAACAGAGATTCAATATCCATTACACAATGATTAGAAGAGGAAGAGCATCACATATTTATTAATCATGGAAAAAGTACACAAATTACCTTCTCCTCAAGCTAGGCACCTCACGAAACCTTGATCTGATTCTTCTGCTTTTCTTCTCCAAGGAACTCATCCTCCAAGATCTACAACACAAGGAGATAGCATATAGGAAAAGGTGGGGGAAATGAGAGTCCCAATTATTCCAGCATAACAATGCAAAATTTCAAGTCCCCCTCTCATGGACCTCTCTCCCTCTATTTATACATTTTTGAAGAGATATGGTCAAATAGAGGTCAATTATAACTTCCCAATTTAGTTTCACAACCTCCCAAACCACCCCTAATTCAATATTTTTTATATTTTTTATATTTTTTACCACTACAGGATGTAATTGCGGGTAGCATGAAGGCAAAGTCACGAATATAAAAGGTATAACCACGGGTAGCATGAAGGAAATGTCTCGGTTAGGTTAAACACTCTCATGTTTAGGATGCTTTTGGGCATTTCCAAGCTTTGGAGTCTTCTGCAAAGTTGTTCCTGACTCATATACCTTTCCAACGGTCTCACGAAACGGTCAAATAGGGTTACATAACTCCGGATATGGCTCCTCCAATCTAGGTGTTTTTTTTAGTGACTTTCATAAAGTGTCGACATGCGACAAAATCATGGGAAAGTGGTCACAGGAATAGATGTGTCATTTTGGGCTATAAAAACACCCAAATTACAAAAAGAATTTTGACCAACGACAGGGTCAAAACGAAAACAAACAAAAGAGATATGATTTCAAAAGAAAAAACACACAAAATAAATAAGCTAAGCAAAAAACAAGAAGTTCCATCCAACAAAGCAGTCAACAAACAACTCCAATAAAGATAAATCTTGGATGAATGACTTCACAAACGATGCGAGAATTTTTCTTGGGAATACGTAACTGATATCGTTTCATTTCATCAAGTGTCACAGTTACTAACATAAAAATCGAGAAGGTGTCATTACAAACAAGAAATCAGACGTAAGCCTCGTCTTCTCTAAGCTTTGAGTACAAAGCTTATCTAAGGGGAAGGAAATGTTATATAAAAATTATATGACATACCATAATTAATAATATTAAATATTAATGTTAATTATTAAATAAATTAATATTAATAATTATTGCTCATTAAAAGAAATACTTAGTTAACTAATTATGAAAACTCAAAAGACATGACTAGTTCAAAAAGGCGCAAAATAGCTTATAAAGCCCAAGGCAATGTAATTGTAAATCATCATATCTTTTATCATTTTTACATTATATTTCAGTAATGAAATATTTACATTATTTACATTGGGTTTTCCGGTAAGAAACAATATTTTACTGTTTCAGTTTCATATGTGTTTCCTATTGTTTGGACCACCCCACCTAATAGATCATTTCCAACACATAGAACATCTACACAGCTAGGGGCTTAGAGAATTTTAATTTACATTGAAAATCCTTAGAGGGAGGCCATGTACTTGGATGTAATTCTTGGAAACAATAACAAGAAATGGATTTTGTAACCGAAACGATATTTGGTAAATACTAAAATATGATGCCTTCAAGATTCAAAAATTAAATCGGCTTCAAATGAATGCATACCAACATAGTTTATCCAACCTTGGAGTATTGTCCTGATTAAAAAGTCAATGAGTTGCCAAGAACACCGTGCTCCACCATAACTAATCCAATGGAGTATTGGTCATTGAGGACTTGTGTGGGTGGACTGTCTATTCGAAACATCCATATTTTCTAAACTTTTATATTTTTAAAGTTCAAAAAGTTTTTTGATTAACTTTGAACATATGCATTCTCAAATATGATACCTACTATAAAATTTTAATTCAAACCGCACTACAAAATGACCTTCACGACATTTTTAGTAGTTAATAAACACTCAAAGCATAGTAAGGTTATAACTGAAGAAATAATACTTCTTGAAGGTTTGTCATTACACCGAAACCTATAGATGTTAGTAAACTTCCAAACCAAGCATCATGGTGGCAATTATTCCACAAGATTGATTCCTACGGGTTCGACAATTAGTCCAAAACTCCTTCCACTAGTAAACTATGTTCAAGTTCCTACAACTATGAAGTTTGGTTTTCCATATAGATTCTTGTGATCTTATTGGACAAACAAGAATGATTACCTTTCCCAATATTACATCCATATAATTTTAATAAGGTTGTTTACTCGATGGTAAGCAATGTAACATAGAAAGGTAGCTAAATAAAATCATTATAGAACAGTACGTAAATGTACACATAAAATTTGTCATTTTTTTCGCTGCTACCAAATTTCCATATATCAAAGACCAATACAACCAAATCTTGCTACTATAAAATTGAGCACATAGATCTGTGGATCAACACACAACTCACAAGATAGATTAGACAATTTTACTCAGAAATTGAAGAATGAAATGATGCAAAAATGGCTTGCAACTATGAATGCTTTCATTAATAAAAAAATGTAATACAATCTCGATGGAAGATTGTGGTTCACGTTTTAAATAATCTTTATCCAAGACCCGAATGATTTAAGTGGCAAACCGGTGGCCCTCACAAATGAGAAAGAAAATAAAGGAAAGGGACCTCCACCTTCGAATCAAACATTTTCTGGGAATAATTAAATACAGACCGACCTCACGTCACCATTTCACTAACTTTCACTCAATCGAAATCCGTCAGTGAGTTCCAGCTGTTGCAAATCAATTCGGTTATGCCAGAGCCCTGTGTATCTGTGGACATAGTGCAGGCGCAGCTCGCAGGCTCTAAGAACGTTGGAGTCCGACCGGGAGATTGGATCGATCATACAGCCCTTCTTCTTCTGATGCAGCTTTTGTGCTCTGGATTGTGTTCATGGCATCCACAATAGCTCTTGGAGCATGCAGAAGATGGGTTTTACGATCATCTCTGTGAGGCTGGAGGGCTGTGGAGGCTCTTCTGTCTTCACAAAGACTATCAAATCTGATCCAGCTGGGTAGCTTTGCCACTGGGCCGCAGATAACTCAGAGAACAAATGCTCATGAAATGATCTTTGGTGCAGAAAACATACAAGGTTGGGAGATACATGTTCTTCATCAATTAAGGTTGGGAGGAACTTTTTCACCTGGTAGTTAACCTCTTTATTACGCACTTTGAATCTCTTTTATAATTTTTCAACAGAGAATTCCATAGAGTTTGGAAAAGTTGCTAGGAATACTTGAGCTTAGCTTGAACGGCTCTCTGTGAGGTTCTATTGTAAAAGCATAGTCTAATTGCTCATACCTTCAATGAATCTAAATTTGATAAGACCAGTATTCCATCATCTCTAAGTTATAACTCCCACACTTTGATAGCTCTGGGCAAATAAAGATCCGAAGTTAAAAGGGTTCAATGTCAAGATGGGCAAATAGTCTCAAGGAC
>LPNX011182000.1:110743-143428 GCA_001517045.1 Pseudotsuga menziesii | reverse complement strand
TGTTCCTTGCAGTGTCCTCTTCAAAAGGGTGGTTTTAGTTCCTTTTATAAGAGTCACATTTTAAATAAAATGAAATGACAAAAACATGTGTCAATAAGGCACCGTTTTTGGTACATATGTTATTTCAATAAATAATAAAAATTAGCGTATCATTCTGAAAATCCTAAACATATAATCCATGCACAACTGCAATGAGTGTATATTATTATTATACACTTCGTTTCCCTAAAATAAACAACTATATCTAAGAAAAAAGGAGGGCACAAAGGTCACTCATTATTCATACTTAAAATTTTAAAGTATATGTCATTGGTGCCCACCAAATTTTCCCCACTATATGTCGATAATTTAAAAAAAAAATGAGTACGTAGCTAATTCAATTCTCTAAAACATTTATGTTTACTTCAAGGTGAAATTCCTAAGGGATATATCGGTTTGAAGGGGTTGAAGTTGAAAAACATAAAATTTTGCAATATGTTTTGTCAAAAACAAGCAAAAGTGTTTCCCAACTTCATGTTTTCACCCATGATCTCATTTACTCTAGTATAACCTAAATGGCATAATTCTAATAAAAATTAAAACTTTAAGGTTAATCTACTACAACTTAATCTTTTATTGCTATCTAATATTTTTATAATAAAATTCAACCTCAATTTCATTAAAGAGCACCGCAATAATTGAAGAGAGGCATCGTTTTGGACAATGTAAATAAGGTCAATTATGGTAACAAAATGTTTTTGTTTTAGTAATTCATCTTTTTGATTATTTTCATATTCAAAGGTAAATTTTTTTTTAATTATTTTTTTGCCTATTATAACTTATAGTTTATGGTCAATTTCGAATGTACACAAACTTATTGGAAATTGGAAATGAAAAGAAAATCATTTCGAAGCAATAAGTGTGTACCCTAAAGGAATATTCATTGAGACTAGTCACAATAGTAAGAGGGATATATACCCCTCTAGGGGAAATGAACCATGAAAGACAGGTTATCTTACTTATGTAATAACAAACTCTCCTCTCCCTATATATTTCTTTCCGTATGTGTAGTTCCGATAATGTAATGAAATTTAGTTGGAATACTCGTAGTGCCTATAATGGTTTAATCTATATATTCATGAACTATTCATGAACAAATCTATCTATCCATGACATAGGCAAGAGTAGGTGAGTAGGTAGATTGTAGTAAGGGAGGGAGCACAAAGCAAGAACCAAAGTCAATACACATTGAAATGGTTTACATCCAATGCATACATTGCACATTCTTATCCATGTGGCCTCCGTAATGTAGGGGTTATGCCTATAATGGTTTAATCTATATATTCATGAACTATTCATGAACAAATCTATCTATCCATGACATAGGCAAGAGTAGGTGAGTAGGTAGATTGTAGTAAGGGAGGGAGCACAAAGCAAGAACCAAAGTCAATACACATTGAAATGGTTTACATCCAATGCATACATTGCACATTCTTATCCATGTGGCCTCCGTAATGTAGGGGTTATCCTCATACAAGTAAATACCTTCTATACCCTTAATTATATAAATCCTAGAAATTGTAAATAAAAAAAATCATTTCCAAGTCTCTCCAATATTGACATCTTATCCTAGCTATTTTACAGAAACACTTCAAATTCTCCAACAAATATCAAGTATTTTAAACTTTTTTTTTTGGTTCTATTATGGTTTATGGATTTCAGATGCACATAAACTATTTGTAAATTAGAAATAAATAGAAAAGAATTGCCACCACCTAAATGTTTTAAGAGCAACAACTATTTATTCAACCTCCTGGAGCCCACAAGAGATGAATATAATACACACTCGATTATTGTGTGGAAACCTATAATTCACATCTCTATGGCCCTCACACAATTCACATTGGCAAGTGTTGGGGCATCTTCATTCATGTCAGGGAGCAAGATATCATACTAATATGGAGACACACGCACCGATACGACATTATTATTATTTTAGCTAATGCAAGTCCATACATATATAAAGATTTTTCTACTCTCCCGGTCCCTAGAGCATATAGTTTATTGAGCTTAGAGAGGAACAACTTTGTCAGGCCGGTGAAAAAGTCGGTTGTTAGGTCGTTGATAAAATAAGGAATTGGAATTTGGAAGGACCTTTGAATGGAGGATTGATTCCACTTGATGGTGGCTCTATTGGCCAAGTGCAATTGGGCCTACCTAAAAGAAAAACCCCAGAATGTAATGCCTAATGCTTTGAAGCAACAAATTTTATATCAGCCCTAAGTTCAACAACTATTTTTAGAATTGAATCATATCCTCCCCATATGCTCAATTTGAAGTGACCAAACAAAAGCCCCAATTTTAGGTGGATTATGGATAGTCCATCCAATGTATATCGATTTTATCGCCCAATTTGAAGTGATCAAACAAAAGTGCCAATTTTAGGTGGATTATGGATAGTCCCTCCAATCTATATCAAGTTTATCAGCCCTATCAGAAAGGTTAAGTATTTAGTAGTCCACTATAAGGAAGAACTTAAAATTCTCCAAAAAAATCACTACAAGTTGGGTGTCTAGTGTCAACCATAGTTAACAAGGAAGACAAATCATAAACACACGTTTAGGAGGTTTGCGACAGCGAGGCTGCTGAAATCATGTTCTTTGCTAGCTCACTGCACTCCCAGTTCCTCATTCATGAACGTCCATTGAGGGATTCCCCTGTTTAGAAATATTGGTAGACAATTTTTGCTTCTTGTTTCCATTATTAGAAGGCTGACAGGAAAAAAGAGGGGTCAGAGTCTACAACATTTACAGTGTCCATTGTTAAATATTTTATTCTTTAACCTTCGGATTTCATTAAGGAAATTGGAATAATTCAAACACTTGTATTCATATATTTTTCTTTCTTTCAACCTAATGTTAACAATTCATGACAGATAAAGAGCATTGAAAAATTTGGAACTCAAATACCAAACTCTTTCTACTTGCTCCTCCGCCCAAACGTAGTTGTGGTCCTAGCGTATAAAAATAATACATTATTTTAATTCTGATTTCATTTAAATGCTATGATGTTTAAGGTTACATCTATTGAGTAATTGAGACTTAGTTTGGAATACACGCGGTTGCATAATACATTACAAATTTCAAACAACATTTTGGAGGGAGAAAATTTAAACCCTTATGTTTATAGCACCAGAAGTCACTCCAACAAGAAACACATTTAACTTTTATCCACATATAAAATGATACACAAGTGAAAAATGTTGTACATACCTGTAATTCATGACAACGAAGTCGAAAACTTAGCTCCGCAAAATCTTCTGGAGGAAATAGAAATTAGGGAGACATTGAAGCATGGAATTCGAGAGTACGATTCCCAACCTTCGACTGTCCTATACTTGTAAACCAAGGATAATGTTTTTTTCTCCCACAGACTTCATCAATCTCTTTAATTTTAGGTAATCTCAATCTAGCCTACCCAATGTTATACCTTTGCTTCTCTTTCTCCTACCTGTGACCAAGGTGGCATATTTGAGTTGTCTAGCACAGAAGACAACTAGTAATTAGATTGTGTATTTGTTTCCTTCTACAGAAAGATGATTGAAGGTAACACCATATCGATTCCACAATATCCCGACGCTCCTGAGCTGGTTTACCTTGCACGAGGTAGGAGAATGCTTGTTTGTGTATTTCACATTATTACAAAAAAAATCATTTTATAATTGCTTCTACATAACATAGATATATCTGTGCATGTGAGGCTAGACTGGGTGTTGTTTTCCTTGGGTGTCCATAGACTTTTAGAGATCATTCTTCATTTTGAGGGCGCTTAGGGCACAGATCAGAGAGCCCACAGGAGGAAGAGGAAGAAGAAGAAAATGACTCAATTCAAAAAGTGAGGCGAGTGAGAAGGGGAGACATAATAATGATATTTGTAGGAGAATCTCATCGGTGGTATAATGGTGGCAATGAGCCTCTCCAAATCGTAGCCATTGCTGACACAACCAGCCCTCATAATCAGCTTGGGCGTAGGAGTAACCGGGTAAGCATACTGACAAATTAAGTAATGATAATCTTCAGTTAGGTATATGGAAAATTATTTCATTTCTTTTAGGGATGACTATATGCATATTGTACAACCCTTCTCTCTAGCTGGCCCTTTGTTTCAGTTTCCTTTGTCTTTGCTTCCTAACCTCCCTCCTCTGATGAGACAGGAAGACTAAGTGTCCTAGGTGGACCATGGGAGACTAGGAGTGTTGATTCAAATGATTCTCACCCAAGTAAATGAATGGAAATTGGAATAAATCCTGGAATCCTGGACTAACTAGTATAGGATATGATTCATGAACACAAACACAAGGTGACATGCTGTTAGATTGCTACCAAAGATCTGTCATCCCAGTCCTTTGCTGGTGATAATAGAAATGTTTGGAACTGGGTGAAACCATGGTCTGGAAACTTACAGACCCATTGGACTAGGTTAGGTTCAAATCAAGAAAAGATTGATCAATGCATTGTAAATTACAACTGGTAAGTTGTAACCCGAAAAACAACACCATTGGTTTTTCCTTATGAAGCCTTTATAGTGGAGGGTTATCAATTCAATTCACCATCCATAGATATGACTCATTTGAGCATTTAATTTCACATAATATACTCAAATACTCAAGTGACATGTAAGTTGTGAGATCACATGACTTGGTGAACAAGAACATGCCAGAAGGAAACTGGGTTGGGAGGTTGACATCCTCTTAGACTACTATTTAATGAAGTTGGTGAATCAGTAATGCATGCCAATGCCATTAAATGATTTTAAAGTGAACATTGAATCTTGATTCACAGTAATGACTCATCGAGTTCAACTTGGACGTGGACCACCGCGGTCCATGCCCACGGTGGTCCGTGCCCATTGGGACCAAGATCCTCATCCATGATCCAACTATTCGATGGAAATTGGGAAGACTTTGAGTCCCGACTCTCCCACAGTCTACTAAACCACTCATAACCCCTGGATGGGAAAATTTTGTAGTTTCCCTTCTATTGCAAATTTATCGAGGCTGACTCAATTTCATTATTGACGGGATGGAAATGAAACTAATTTTTTTTGCATGGTAAAATTCATTATGGCCTTCTATGATGTTTAAAACGACATTTGAAGGGATCTAAAGGATTCAAATTTGAAGCCTGTATGGGAGCATTCAAATCATCAAATCATTTTAACTCACACATTTAGAGTTGTTTTTATAACTTAAAGATTTTTGTTTGTTTGTTTGTTTGTTTTTTTTTCCCCTGAGTAATATTATACAGTTTCAAATGAATGTATAAAGAACTGATTAGTGGTCTTTTGTTAAAAAAAAACAAGTTTTGACTATATGTTTAACCATTTGGAAGGGTCGATCATTTTTTTTTGAATCCAATTTTTTATTTTTATTTTGCAAAATCAGAATGTAACTATGTTTTAATTTTAATGTTAATAACTCCATTTTTTCACCAATTTGTTAAGCACAAGAAAAATATCAACTATAAATTGGTGATGATTTCCGGGTGGAAGTTGAAGGATTTGAAGATATCTCCTCTGCTCGGGCCAAGCATTTTTGAGGGTGTTTTTAAGGAAGATGGGGATGTTTGTAATACCCCCTCGTTACATTTTGTTGGTTTATTTTTCCTAAGTACAAAGGAACAAATGAGTTAATTTTTATATTAATATAATTATGAATTTGAGAGTTTTAATAGCTATAGATTTAATTGACAGAAACTTAGTTTTATAACAGTTACCAAGTCCTCAACATTCTTTACGAAGACAAGTGACCAGTACTAAAGAGAGTTGGTTATTTCTATAAAAGTCCTAGGCAAAGAGAAAAAGGGCATGCAGAAAGATGTTAAAGAAGAGGGAAAATAAATAGAAACAAGAGAGTTGACAGAGATCATGGAAGTGAAGGCTCTAAATGATGTATTCATGAAATAACACAGAGTTGCCAGAGAGCATCTATGTGATGTTAGGCTATGTACTGTAACCTCCAATGAACATAAGAGAATGCTAGGTTCTAGAGTAAACAACTCTCTCTAGTTACTGGTGGCAACTTGAAGCTGCAATAAGACAATTTTAAAACTAAGAGTCTGGGCAAGGGGATGGAACAATACGAGCTTGTTCCGGTGGATGGGTAGAATATATTTTTTAAAGCCTCAATTCTCATAATATTCAGATATGTTTACTTGAAACTAAACTCGTATTATTACACTTGGAAATGCATAATGATTTTGTATTAGTTTAATGTAATTTAGCATAGTATCAATATAATGTAAACTGTTGGTTAATCAATTAGAATGATTTCTAGCCCCATACTTAATCTTTCTTTAATATTTCTTTACATTATTTTAATAGGGTATTGCAAATATGGGGAATTTTAAAAGAAACCCTAAATGTTGAGTAGTTTCATTTAAACCCTAGAACCCTAACAGAGAAGTAAAATAGTTATTAATTATCTAACCCTTATGTTCATTACTGTTTCAATCTTTATATTTCTAAACCCGTATTTATAAAACATTTTTCAGGTATATTGTAACCCTGAATATAGGGTATTCTACACTCGACGATAAACCATGTACAATTTCCTTCCATAAACAACTTAGTTTCATTCCGACAAAAATTACAGCTGAAAAGATGTTTAATACAATGGTCTATAGAACCAACAGTAATCATTTAAACATTAACCCAGAAATCGATAGCAATATTTATAAAGAATTACTATTGGAAAATGTTAAGACTGATAATTTTTCTTTAAAACCCTATTTAACTAGAAACCCTAAAAATGGAGAATACTACATGAAAACTCAAGTTACGAACATAGGAACAACTAATTATTAATTAAAAAAACTATTCTAGCTTACACACTAATAACCATAACAAAATTCCATGATATTGTCAAAGAATAATCATTGAAGTCCATGATACAATTTGACCTTTTATATAGTCTTCTTCTCAAGCTTAAAAAGAAATATTAACAACATAGTATTACATTGGAACCATACCAGGTACAGGTTCAACGTATTCCACCATTAAAATAGATTAATAATAGAACATGTTGTGCAAGTAAACTAAACCATATGAACATTGAAGGAAAAACCCCAACTTTTGAAATTTAAGGCAATCGCCATATAAGAACAACAAATCTATTTCCATAACCGACTGTGAACATGGCCCATATTTTCATGCTTCACATGATAGTTTAGGACGAAGTAGAAAGTTTAAACCAAAACTTACCAGGCTTCATCGCAGCCTTCAAAGTTGAGGACATTATCCAAGTTTCCAAGTTCTCCACATGTAACCACAAAATAAGAAAAATGTTAATCACAATCTTGGATTATCAAAACAGTAAGACTGCTAATACAAATGTAAAATAGGTGTTCTTACCGAAATTTGGAATAATTGTTGTAACCCTGTCAACGTTAGGAAGCAAATTGGTTTATGTTCAACCAATCTGAAACTGACAATTGTATAAACTTCCTTGAAACGAAAATTATAGTATAATTCCTCTTTAATATTCTCTACTTGCCAATAACTCAGTATATAACCACCGCGGACAAGTTGCAAACGTAGTTTTGGGCTGCTAACAACTGAATGTTGCTTGAATAAACTGGATAGAATGATCGAAACCCTACCTAAAGTCAACTTTCGGACAACTGGCGGTTTACATCCGTAAAGAAACATGTCAGAACTGAAATCTTATCCAAACTCAATTAATCAATAATACCTTTTTTTACATAGCTCGTAACCTAGGTAGGTACACCTTAACCTTCGACTCTTGGAGGAACACTTGGGGTATTTTAACTTTGGTTTTTACTTGTACAAGATTAAGATGAGTGTTTTCCATATGGATTAGTAAGTATTGAGTTAAATTTTCCAAGCTGGGGGTTGACCTTCAACAAGCATAGATAGAGTTTACTTTTATAAAAACAAATTGCTGATTTTGCTTATAGTAAGGTTTGTTACTATGATTTGTTACAAAATCGTATCAGAGCAAGGTTAAAACAGTTCGACCTAATGGACACCACTTAATCATGTAGTATTATATGACTGAGTATTTTGAATACAAACAAATATAAATAACAAATGAATAAATATTGTTACACACAGATGCAACAATGGAAGAAAGGACAAATTGATGAGGAAGAAGTAGTGCCTGAAGGTATGCCAACGTTAGAGGATGCAAGTATCTATGTAGAACTAGGAGAAAAATGTAACACATATATGCAGTCAGAAATGTTAGAAAAATGAGGAGTTTGAGGGCAGAATTGGAAAACCTTAAGGCATATAGCCTTAAGCTAATGAATTCCAAATCATATCAAGAGGAGATTAACAAATTACTCCTAAAGAATTTTGACAAACCCATAAAAGAACAATGGCCAAAAATCTTGTAGTACCAAGAAGAAAAGAAAAGGAGAAGTACAAAGTGGAAGTAGTGAAGAAACTACAGATAATATTACTATACGCACACAATATATAAAAAAATATAATGACACAAAATTTGGGAAGCAAAAAGAAAGACCTGTGGAATTGCAAGGGGAATTTAAAAAGTTATGGCCTCCACTGTTTGATGGATAGTTTTAGGAAGTTGCTGAAGCATGGTTACTAAATATTAAACGATATTTCAAGTATACAAGTATGATGGCTCTTTGAGGGCACGTTTAACAATATTTCAGTTGAGTGGAAAAGATGCCCTATGGTGGTAGGTGGCTAAAAGTGTGAATAATATGCACAGTAAAGATTTAAGTTGAAAAGTTTTTAAAAAAATTGTTTAAAAAAAAATGTCAGAAAGATACTATGATGAGAAAGATAAAGAGTTCAATGATTTACGATTGGGCATGTCAACGATGGAAGAATTTGTAACCAAATTTGTGCATTTACAACGTTATGTACCTTATTTAAGGTAGAAAAAAGCTAGGGTTTATAGGTTTATTAGTTGTTTAGCTCTGGCATATAAGGAAAATATTGAGTTTGATATGCCTAAGACCATGGATGAAACAATTATAAAATCTAATTTGTTCTACCACTTGTTTAAACAAAAACCAGAATTAAGCAGAAGTTGGAAACATAAAAAAAATGAAAAGTTGGATCAACGTAAGAAAGGATTTAAACCCTCACCTTTTAGGAAAGGGACAAGAAGTCATACTGATAACAATTACAACAGGACAAGTTCAACCAATAGACATGGGGTAGAGAGTATTAGAACTTCCAATGGGGGATGGAATAACAACTCTAAGGATGTTAAATGTTGGGGATGTAATGGACCTCACCTATACAGAAATTGACTACACAATCCTAACAAAAATATGACACCCATAAGCATGCTGCATGAAGCTTGCACTGTCAATGACTTAGACAGGAGCATACCTAGAATTAATGCTGCTTTGTAGGATCGACAGGTGGATCATCATTCTACCACATTGGAAGTAGAAGGTAAAATTTCGAACACATATGTTTCTATACTCATCGATTCAAGATCTAGTCTAATTTATATTTCACCAAAAATGGTTGAAAAGTGTAAACTTGTTAAGGAAAAACAAAAAAATTCATGGCTGGTACAGTTGGATACATGGGTAAAAGGGAAGGTTACCGAAATAGTTAAAAATTGTAGATTAACTCTTAATGACATGGATACCTTAGTTAATATACATATATTTCCTTTAGGCTACTATGATATTTTGATAGGCATGGATTGGATGGAATCACATAATGCCATAATAGACTGTTTACATAAAAGCTTGGGTTGTCGGGATGAGGAAGGTAAATATTATACAGTGAAGGGGATTTATAGACCTATCTCTACCAGAAATTTTTTAGAAGTACAACTTAAAAAGTGTATTAGAAAAGGGTGTCAACTTTATGCCATCAAAATTAGAGAAATGGCACCCAAAAATTCAACATCAGTGTTGGAACAATTCCCTATTTTGAAGGAATTCTAGGATGAATTTCCTGATGAGATACCAGGATTACCACCTAAACGATATTTAGAATTCTCCATAGATCTAATGCCGGTTCATCACTAATATCACAAGCTTCTTATCGTATGACTACCCCAGAATTGTCAGAGTTAAGGATGCAAGTACAAGAATTATTGGACAAGGAACATATTTGGGCTAGTGTATCACCATGGGGAGAACCCATGTTATTTGTTAAAAAGAAGGATGGAACTTTTAGAATCTGCATATATTACTGACAATTAAATAAGATGACAGTTAAAAACAAATATCCTTGACTAAGGATAGATGATCAGTTTGATCAGATTGGATGAACAAAACTATTCTAAAAAATTGATCTTAGGTTGGCATCCCATTAGGTACGGATCAAAGAGGAAGATATGCATAAAACTACTGTTTGAACAAGATATGGACACTCTGAATTTGTGGTAATGTCATTCAACTTAACAAATGCTCCTGCAACATTTATGAACATGATGAGTAATGTGTTAAGTAAACTTTTGGATAAATTTGTGTTGGTATTTATTGATGATATTCTAGTATATTTAAAGAATGAATCAGAGCATGAAGATAACTTACGAAAGGTTTTACAAACTTTAAGAGAACATAATTTATATGCAAAATTGAGTAAATGTGATTTTTATAAAGAGGAGGTACAACATTTGGGACATGTTATATCAAAGAAGGGAATAGAAGTTGACCCTGCTAAAATCAAGACTATCCTGGAATGGGCTGCACTAACTAATGTACATGATATAAGATATTTCATGGGGTTAACTAGATATTACCGTAGATTAATCAAAATTTTTTATCGAATAGCTCATCCTATAACAAATTTGTAGAAGAAAAATGTTTGATTTATTTGGAGTCAACAATGTCAAGATAGTTTTGATAAATTAAAATATTTATGGACGACTGCACCAATATTAAAAATTGCTGATCCAAATAAGGACTTTGTGGCATTCATGATGTGAGTGAAGAAGGCTTGGGAGGAGTTTTAACTCAAGAAGGTCATGTATGTTTATAGGAATTCTGCAACCGGTAAGGACACTGCTTGTTACTCTACCTTGTTTGGTACAGGAATAGAACAAAACACCACAAAAGTATATCCTTTCCCTAGATGGTTAATCTAATTTAATAAAATGACTTTTATACCTCAGATTTGAAATCTCTAGTCTTCGTTCCATTGCTCTTCATGCGATCTATAGTACCTGCAAGGAATCATTAGGAAAACAAGACAACACGATGAGAGTAAACATATAGATTAACACTCCATATTAGTGATTGAGAAATCTAATAATAATTGAATGATATTAACACAAATCAAATATGGGAAAGGGGAACACTTTTGTATTAATCAAATAAGAAGGTAAAGCTACAATCAAAGCCTTGATGTTGACAAATTTGTCTTCTACAATGGTCTTTGACACACACAACAATCCACACTCACACAAAGCTCTTTGCACACAAACTCACTCAACTTTGCCTCAATACCAGACTTTAATCCAACAGCATAAGGATGCTCTTCTTGGTCTCTCTCACATAGTCCATGAAGGCTTCTTTTATTGGCCAAGTGAGGCTCATATGAGATGAGATTCTTTAGGAAATGTATAGGATATGATTCCTATGGGTTAGGAGGTTGAATGCCACCTCTATCTAGTTGATAAGAACCACCTCCATGCTGGATTTTGTATGGAAGCTTCTCGAAACTTCCCATTTTTCTATTTTAGCTCTGTCGGTGCTTTTTGCACATAGGGTAAAGGTGTCGATGCTTCCTGTGAACATGGTAAAGACACTGGTGGCGCTTGACATCAAGAGACAACAGGGATCGATGCTCTGTCATAAGGAATAAAATGCGGCGGCCTACTCAAGAATGGGAAAAAACATCCAGAAGAATCCCTGACAGAGTTCTTTGAAGGGTGCTCAAGAATCAGTGAATATTTTAGGTGCAACCGAATTTACCCCAAAGTATGAAGCTAGAAGGATGTGATAGGTAAAATAATTTTTTAGATATAAATCTGGTATTAGAGGCAAAGAGAGATGAGCTCACAACTGACATAAGACTAGTAACTCATTTTTTTGACTCAATCATGGCTTCAGACCAATACATTGCATATCCATGAAGATGACTATGTCATGGCTACCAAAAGTACATTGTAGATCCATGGTCAATAATGTAGAAAGCAAAACATGGCTACGAAACATACAAAGTAGATCCATATTATCCAAACTCAATACTGGACACAACCACCAATCATACAATGTGGATCCATGTCATGAATTCAAATCATCTTCCATCGCTTCCTGAGGATAGGAAATTAAGCAGATGACTACCTAATCACTCAAGGTATTCATTGCAATCCCCAAGTGATATGATTCTAGCCATGTGAATAGATGTATTGACGTCGAACATGGTAGAAACCACTTGATTACCAGTCATTGATGTAAACTGTTAACCTGTGCGAGGGAAATCACCATCGATGCCAATGATCCCCAAGGTATCCCAGTACATTCTCCCAAGTGTGAATAAGGGTTTTGAATTCATGTAGAAATAATAGATCAATTCTATGAGCAATTATTATAAGAAGAAGCACAGGAAATAGATCTTGCTACTAAGAATTCTCACAAGCATACACAGGAAAAATAGAGAGAAGAAAAGAGACCTAATCATATGAATGAAGAGATGAATATTGGTGTGTATCCTTCCATCGAATAATGATGAATAATAGTGTACATAAATAGTACATTCCTCAGATAAAAATTGAGTTGTATGGAGACAACTCATAAAGCTCAAAAAGGTCGACTTACCAAAATATAGCAAACCCCGATAGGTGGCTAAAGCACTTCCCAAATATATCAAGGACCTCACAAAATAGAAAAAAGAATGAGTGAGTTGTCAAGGGAAATGGAAAAACATGATAATCATAGAAAATGGAGAAAAATTCATGAAGGATGGGTTGGCAACAAAAGGACCCAGTTTTCTAGTTTGACTAGATTTACCTTATCCACAAAAGGCAGGAAAAGTAGAATAAAGTAGAATATGCTGTAAAGTGTTGTATACTAATTTTGGATGGTCAAAAGGTATTCAATATCAACCCAGAATCAGAAATAAAGCATTCCTGGGATATAGATGGCATGTATTGACTTTAAGGTGCAAGTGGATGCCAACTAATTTAGCTAGTGGGTGAATATTTAACAAAAAATGATTAATTATTTTATCCTAAGTTATGAGTTGGTTTAATATATTCCAACAAGTCGAACACTTGATAGAATATTTCTATCATAGGTAATTGATGGAAACCTACTGTCGAAAGCGAGGAAACCTGCCATTGAGGCATACAGGCTTCAAGGTACTTGACATGGTTTCTAAATCTAATTCCTGGATGATGTGCTGAAGTCGACAGGAATAGACTCATCGAAGGAGGGCCATGATGTTTTCCCCATCATTGACACAAAACATGGAACAAAATTTGGTTTTGAAGTGATGAAACAACCATGAAATTGACTCAAACACGACCGAATTTATAGGAAGGTAAATTTATTTACAAGTTGGATCACAAAAGGGACATCCTCTGAACAAATTATGGCATGAAAAATGACTTGGTAGCATTGACTTGATGATTCAGAACCAGATGTAATGCAAGGATACGACGATGCATTCTTTGAATTGAATCAAAGGAGTCGGGTGTCTCACGAAAGTGGATCAAATCAAAGACAAGATGAATACCCAACTGTTCGGAAATGCGAATGCAGATAAGTGCCATGTTCAAAGGTGGACTGTGAGCTTCCATTGATACAAATGAAAATATATTCCCCATTCTTATAATTTCTCCATCACGAAGGATGAGTTCCTATTTTTGTTTTTACGAGTTCAAAGAGGGTAACAAACACTCGTTGTAGCTCATCGGAAGATGAGTCCATTCTCATATGTTTTACGAACCTAAGAAAGGAGAGGATCGTTCCCAAAAGGAGTGTCTCTCAGTGTTTGATTTAATGAGTCCATTGGAATATAACTCAGTATCGCTCAACATTTAGAGAGTCTAAACGAAGATAGAAGAAGACTCCAAGAAGTCATTTTTTGTATGATTGAGTCTCTAGGTCCCGAAAAAGTATAAAATAATGTTCAAGATAACTCTTCTAGTTGAAGTCAACTAGAGTATTTCTTTTTCATAATTAGTCAATCCAAACCGAAAAAAGAGATAAACTACCATCAGAAAGACGACTCTTCAAGTACTTTTACGAGCGCGAAGAAGACAAGTTCACTTGACCATCCTTTCGTATTTTAAGGAGTCGGAAAAGAGCTTAAATGTGACTCCTTAAGAGGTCCTCTTTTTCATAAACCACTTTTAACGAGTCTGAAAAAGCAGGAAAAGTATACTCGATACCCTTTTACTAGGTTTTTAACGAGCATGCCAAAGGTATAAACGAAGCTCGGTACTTTTTCATCGTATCCCAAAGAATGAAAAAGACAAAAGAAACTTGCAACATAGCAAAGGCATTTCATAAAATATGACCTGGAATCTTTAAAAATCAAGTTAGGATCAATTTCATATAAAAACTATAGAAATTAAATGGTAAAAAACCCCAAAATTCAATTATTTTGATTTTAATATTAAAAATGAAACCAAAATTACTATAAAAAGGGGGTAAATATTGAACTTTTTACCATTGTGACTTTTTTACCATAGTGAGAGTGAAATTGGTGAAAAGGAGCTGATTTTCAATTGCATATTCCGGGAGCTGTGGGCCATCTCTGCTTGAATCGTTCGAACCAGGTAATAACTATCTCTTATCCCTTCATTTTTTCTGGTGCATTTCTTGTTTCCAAGGTCAATGTTTGAAGTTTTTGGGAAAATCCCCAAAGGGGTAGACTGCATACAGACTGGAACCTTTTTCCCTTTCAGGAGATGAGTCGGCGCATCCCTCGAAAGAGGAAAGGGCGCTAAAGGTGCTCTGTCAACTAGGGGTAAAGGTGCCGACGCTCTATTCTATTGCAGATAGTGTGACGACGACCGTGTATCCCAAAAAGTCAACACACAGTCAATTTTAAGTTGCCTTTCCTTCTTTAAATGGTCCATACTTGATTCTAATAAAGGTTTGAATGTTTTTCGCAGTACAAACTAGAGAGAAAATGGTCATATGGAAAGAGAGGCAACACAAATTGGATGACCTGCAGGAAAGCACCGATCTAGTTACTTTGAGGGACCTGCATTAATGCGGGCTTCTCAAATTCTTTCGTATACCAGGGATGAGAGAATATGTGCGGTTGCTAGAGGACATGATACAGGAGTGGGATACTGAACATCAACATTTTGTAGTGGGTACTCACACTTTGAAAATAGATGTAGAAGACATATATTTCTTGACCGGTCTATCCTGTACGGGAATACTAATGAGATTGACAGGGACACGAGGCGATGATGGGTATGTAGATGACCTGATTGATGACCACTACTCGATAGGGACTCATTCAATTGGTGGGAAAATTACCATCAAGCACATTATAGACAGGCCATTAAGGATCGTGGCCTTTGCGATTGAGAATGTTTTAGGTACTAGGTCGGCTCACTTAACCATGCCGGCACATATGCTGTATTCCTTGGAGTACATGGCTCCCACTATATTCAACTAGAGAGAAGGTCTATTGGTTAGCTTGAAATATCAGCTGACCAAATGTGGGAGGGGAGTGCTGAAGCAATTCGACTACGAGGAGATAGTGGTGTCCTTCCTAGAGAGGGTCCTATTAATGAGAATTCAGGTTCCACTAAGCAAACTAGAAGTTGAGGATCCACGAATGAGTAGGTGGATAGATGCCATGTCCTGCCATGGTGGCGGAGAAGGCCCCAGAGTTACCTACGGGCCAACCTTTTTCCATTGGCCAAGGAGAAAAATTTTGATGGTAGAGGACTATGACTATGCGAGGATTGACTTCTGTGAGGATCCTGACCTTCCACTCCTAGAGGGGGATGAGTGAGATGACCGAGGTAAAAAAAAACCATTATCCATGTTTTCCTATACTTTTAATTTTATATTTGATTTTTAGGTTGTAATGTTGAGATGTGCAAACATGTCTTGTGTAGATATTGAGCCTTCCTGTCCAGCTAGAGCCTTGCCTATCGAAAGGTGGGGAGTAGTATGATATATGGTGATCTGATGGATAGAGGAATATGAGGACCTCTATGATATGGAGGAGAACCTACAACGTTTGAATATGGGTATTCTAGATTTTAGATCGATGATTTACCCAGGCGGTACCAGCGCCAGACTACATGGGTTTCAAGCCGCTTCGAGAGACTACTCCGTAGAGTGGCTCGGGTTGTGATGTGTTACCATGAGCACAATCACAAGGATTATCCCATAGTGGCTCCCACATTTTGTACTGTACTTATACTGAAAGCTTCGAATCTTCAGTTCTTTCCCCATATATATATGTGTGTATTTTGAAACTATGGTAGTCTCAAACTTCAGGTGGTCTGAAAGCTCGATACCTCAATCTTTTTTGTATCTCAACTTTTACCTTTTATATGTATACGAAAAAAAATTTATTTACATATGTGTGTGCAAATGTGATGTGTGAATGTATTGTTGATGTATTTGTAACTTCGGAATGTATTCACTTGAATATCTAATGTCTTGTACCCCGATGTTTATTCCAAGAAGTGTCTATAATGTATTTGAGTCATGTCATGCCTTGATGTTCCTATCGAGAGGTTCTATAATGTAATCAAGTCATGTCAAGTCATTGTGGGTAACCCTCCTATTGTTCAAGGGTTAAAATCCCCGCAGTTCCAAGGCACTAGGGTTATTAAACTCTCCTAGAGAAGTCAGCCCTAGTGAGTCATTTTCAAGTCAGGAATTAGTATAAATAGAGAGTGAGCCCTCTCTATTTATCACACACTTACTCATAATCAGTTGTAGCACATAGTTGAGGAAGAAGAAGACATTGGGGCTAGGAAGAAAGAGGTTACTGCTGTCAAGAGATCATCTTACTGTTTTTGGGGCTTTGCTATTTGGAACTGATTCTATCTCTGAGGAAGTTGCTGGGTTTTCCCCATTTATGGTTTCCCCGAGGAAAAACACTATGTTCATTGTCTCTTGTGTTTGATTGTCGTGCTTGTTATTCTCTCAGTTAAATATCCTAATATAATGCTAGCTTATTGTTAAAAATTTAACATGGTATCAGAGCTAACTTGAGAAGAAGACACTGTGCAACTACGAGAACTAGGGCTTCCTATTTTTTGGATCTTTCTCCATAGATTTTCAGGAAAAGAAGGTTGGACTAACTCTCCTCCCTAGGGTGCATATTTCTGTTGAAGCAGAATCCAATTCTGAGCTTTTTCAGTTTTCGACTCGACACTATTTCCAGAAATTAGGGCTTTCCACATAAGTGGATTTTTTCAGTGAGCACATGCTTGGATTTATCTCCTCCTCAAAATCGAATTTTAGAGATCAATATCAAAGAATTTGGTTGGACAGAACTCCAGAAAAGACAAACCTTAATCTGATCCTGAACCAACACTACAGAAATTCAGCTCTAGATCTAGATCTGACAACTTAACCTAGTAAGATCTAAATATTTTGTATTTCCATTTGAGGTTCTTATTTAAGATGTCTCATCATACCAAGCTTGATGAAAAGCTTGAGGGAGCTGATAACTTCTGAGCCTGGAAGTATAGGATCTCCTTGGTCCTGGAAGAAAATGAGTTGGACTCCTACATCAATGAGGAGATTCCAGTTCCACAGGGAGACGAGGCTAAGGCCTTACACAAGAAGAAGTTGGTTATGGCTAAGAGGATTATTTCTGATTCAATTAAGGATCACCTCATACCACAAGTGTCCTCCCTAAAGACACCTAAAGCTATGTTTAATGCCCTAACCAAATTCTTTGAAGGAAAGAACATAAACCGAAAGATGACCTTGAGGAACTAGTTGAAGAATGTGAAGATCCAGAATGTGGAGACCATAAAGTCATACTTCACAAGGGTATCCCAAATCAAAGAACAACTTGAAGCAGTAGATGAAGAAGTGGAGAATGTAGATATTTTAATGACCACCTTGAATGGTCTCCCTAGGAAATGGGACTCTTTCATTCAAGGATCTGTTCCAGAAAGAAGTTAGTCAAGTTCATCAGACTATGGGAAGAATGCTCTCAAGAAGAAGCTCGGATAACAACTCAAGAAGAAAATATGGGAAGCGAAGATCAAGCTCTCATAGTACAATCCAAGAAAACCGGATCTAGCCACCACAGAAGTAAGTACTTTCTTCAAAGGAATAACTTTAGAAAGCCTAGAGATATGTCTAAGTACTTTTGCTATACATGTGATGAAAGAGGACACTTTGCTAGAGATTGTCCTAGAAACAAAAGTAGCTCTCACAAGAAGAAGGGAAACAAGAGAAGACATCATGCTCATGCTACAGAGGATGATGAGCCTTCCACAAAGAGAAGCAGACAAGTCAGTGATGATTCTTCAAGTGATGAAGAATATGTTCTGATTTCCACTCTCATGGGAACCATCACACATGGCAGCAATGACTGGCTTATCGATAGTGGTTCTTTCAAACATATGACAGGATTCAAGGAATCCTTTGTGAAATTATCTGAACATGAATCACCTCACAAGGTGAAACTTGGAGATGACTACCAGTATCCAATAAAAGGTAGTGGTGAATCCTCATACAAGCTAGACTCTGGAAAGTCCATCAAGATGAAAGATGTATTGTTTGTACCTGGACTAAAGAAGAACCTCCTCTCCATATCTGCATTAGATGCAAAAGGAATGAGGGTTGAATTTGTAGATGGCCAAGTCCTCATGTGGCCAAAGGGAAAGTCTTTCAATCATGCAATGGTGATTGTTGAACAAGAAGGAGGACTATACAAATTGAAGGGACAACCAGAATAAGCTTTGGTTCATGACTCGGTAGAACCAAATGAGCTTTGGAATAGAAGGCTTGAACATGTGCATTACAGAGCACTACCACTTGCAAGCAAAGTTGTTGAAGGTCTCCCAGAAATGTAGACAAAACATGAAGGTGTATGCAAAGGATGTGTGAAAGGGAAGAACACAAAGAAGACATTTCCAAGTAGCGAGAGCAAGGCAAAAGGAATCTTGGAAATCATGCGGTCCAATGTCATCCAGTTCACTAAGCGGGTATGTTTACTATGTTTCTTTTATTGATGACTTTTCTAGAAAGGCATGGATATACTTTATGAAGAACAAAGATGAAGTATTCAGCATGTTCAAAAAATTCAAAGCCTTGATCGAGAATCAAATAGAAAAGAAGATCAAGATCTTTCTATTAGACAATGGCAGAGAATTCACATCAAATGAATTCAAACAGCTATGCAAAGATTCAGGGATTAAGAGGGAGTTATCCACTCCATATAATCCACGGCAGAATGGAATTGTAGAAAGAAAGAATAGAACAATCATGGAAGCAGCAAGGGCCATGCTTGATGACCAAGATCTTCCCATGCATATATGGGCAGAAGTTGCTAGAACAGCGGTGTATGTACATAACCATACTCCTCACAGAGTACTCAAGAACAAGACTCCTAAAGAAGTCTTCTCCGGTAAGAAACCAAAAGTCAGCCATCTCAGAATATTCGATTGTCCTGTATACATACACATTTTTAAAGAAAAGAGGATGAAGTTAGATCCTTTAAGAAAGAAGGGTATATTTGTGGGATACTCTGAAAGCTCGAAGGCTTATAGAATATACTTCTCAGGGTTCAAGAAGATTGACATTAGTAGAGATGTAACATTTGACGAAGATTCATCCTACATCAAATCCAGGAAGAGACTGACTGAAGAACCTGAAGAAACAATAGCACCCCGAATTCATGATACAGCCATGAACGAAGAAATTCAAGAAGAAGATCGAGAATTAGAAGAATGTCAAGAACCTGTAGATCCACCTCAATAGAAGAATCCTCATAAGAGGAAACCTGCTTGGGTACGTGAAATTATCCAAGGTGTAGAAAGATATGGAGCTTCAGAATAAACACCTAGAGGAAGAAAGAGAACTAGGTCCTGCTCCAGTTATGTAGCCTTGCTGTGTGACATTATTGATAAATAACCTTCGAACTATGAAGAAGTGGTAGAAAGGAAATAACGGAAGGAGGCTATGATTGAAGAGTATCAATTGATCATGAAGAATGAAGTATGGGATGTTGTCCCAAGACTAGAAGGGAAGCCCATTTTAACTTCCAAATGGATCTACAAGATCAAGCATGATGTAGATGGCAGCATAGAGAAATATAAAGCAAGATTCATGGCTCATGGTTTCTCCCAGAGAGAAGGAATAGATTACGAAGAAAATTTTGCACCTGTAGCCAGATACACTTCCATCAGATCAGTACTTGCTCTGGCTGCAGTGATGAAATGGAAGATACACCAGATGGATGTCAAGACTGCTTTCTTGAATGGTGTAGTAGAAGAGGAAGTGTATGTGGAGCAGCCACTTGATTTTGAGACACATGACAGGGAGTCTCATCTGTGTAGATTGAAGAAATACCTGTACGGTTTGAAACAGGAACCCATGACATGGTACGAAAAAATTGATGGTTTCCTATCCAGTTTGGGCTTTACCAAGAGTAAAGCAGATTCCAACCTTTACTACAAGGTTGAAGATGGAAATCCAGTGATACTCCTACTTTATGTGGATGATTTGTTTGTAATAGGTGTGGATGGGTTGATTGCTGATACGAAGAGGAAACTTGCTACTGAGTTTGAAATGAAAGACTTGGGTATGATGCACTATTTCTTAGGCATGGAGGTGTGGAAGAATGTGGATGGAATCTTCCTTGGACAAGGGACGTATGCAGTAGAGATTCTAAAGAGATTCGGGATGATGGAATGCAAGGCCATAACCACACCTATGGCATCGAACCTGAAGCTATTGAGTGATGCTTCATTAGAAGCGGTTGATGCTATGATGTATCATCAGATGATTGGGTCCTTGATGTACCTGACAAACATGAGACCAAATATTTTCTTTGCTATGAACACCTTTCACCAATTCCTAACATATCTGAGACATGTTCACTTGATTGCTGCAAAGCATATTCTGAGGTACCTGAAGGGTACAGTTGATTATGGGATCAAGTATGAGGCAAATCAAAAGATTAACCTGGAAGGTTATGTTGATTAAGATTGGGTAGGCAGTGCCATCGATAGGAAGAGCACTTGTGGATGTTGCTTCAGTATGGGATCAAGTATGATCTCTTGGTTTAGCAAGAAGCAATCCTGTGTGGCACTAAGTACATCTGAAGCAAAATATCTCGTAGCTTGTTCAACTAGTTGCGAGGCAGTGTGGCTGAGAAAGCTATTGTATATTTTATTTGATCTCTAGATAGATGCTACTTGTATATATTGCAACAACTAGAGTTGTGTGAAGTTGTCAGAGAACCCAGTGTTCCATGAAAAGTCGAAGGATATCGAGATCAAGTATCACTATATCATGGATATGGTGCAGAGAGGAGTAGTGAAGCTCCAGTATGTTGTGATGGATGAACATATAGATGATGTGTTGATGAAGCCATTGGCTAGAGTGAAGTTTGAGTACTTCAGGGAGAAGCTTGGTGTTCTCTAGATCGAGGTTCCCTCCAAGGGGAAATGATGAGACCTAGAGCCATTCTGACATGGTGAGAGGGTTCCTTCCATGGTTAGATGTAAGGGTTGAGACATTATATCATGGTGAGAGGATTTGGTTCCTTCCATGTCAGATATGAGTGCTGAGCCATTCTAATGTGACTATAGGATTGGTTCCTACATGATCATATGTAAGGGCTGAATGCCATTCTTGGAATGGAGGCACCTGGTTAGTTACCAGGAATACTCAGTCTGGGACTGAGGGCCATTCTGATATGACTATGGGATGTAGTCTTACATGACTAGATGTGAGTGCATGGCCATTCTGATGTGATTGAGGGATGTGTTACCACTTGATCAGATATAAGGGCTGATGCCATTCTATGGGAGAATGGAGGCACTTGGTCAGTTACCAGGAATCCTCAGTCTGGGATTGAGAGCCCTTTCGATGTGGTGTTTTCAAACATGGTCAAATGTAAGTGCAGAGCCCTTTCGACGTGGTGTTTTTGAACATGGTCGAATGTGAGTGCTGAGCCCTTTCGATGCGGTGTTTTTGAACATGGTCGGATGTAAGTGCTAAGCCCTTCACACATGGTCGAATATAAGTGCTAAGCCATTTTGGTGCGATGTGTTTACACATGGTCAGATGTGAGTGCTGGGCCTTTCTGACAAGATGAGGTCAGATGTGAGTGCTAGGCGTGCCTATTTGACAAGATGAGGTCAGATGTAAGAGCTGGACGGGCCATTCTGACTTAGGGTCAGATATAAGTGCTGAAGACCTACATGAAGGGTAGGCCTACAACCAGCATGAAAAAGGGATGGCTCTGTAGAACTTCCTGTGATGAGAAGAATCGAGAGATAGCACCATTCTGAGATAGCACCGATGATGATGATCCAGATCAAGTGATGATCCAGATGTGATGGTGATCCAAACTTGATGATGTTCTAGATCAAGTGATGATCTAGATTTGATGATGATATAGTGATGATGATCCAACAGTGATTATCCAGCAGTTGTTATCATCTAGATCCTGTGATGAAGAAGACTTAAAGAAGAAGATGACTTAGAAGAAGACTTGATGACGAAGATGACTTGAAGATGAAGAAGACTTGAAGATGATAATGACTTGAATATGAATAAGACTTGAAGATTAAGACAAATTGAAGATGAAGATGACGAGATGATCCAGTCGATACAGAGAAGAAGACTAGTGCTGAAAAATATATCGAAAGAATACCTTCCTAGTTAAGAGGGAGTGTTGATGTATTTGTAACTTCAGAATGTATTCACTTGTATATCTAATGTCTTGTACCCCGATGTTTATTCTGGGAAGTGTCTATAGTGTATTTGAGTCATGTCATGCCCCGATGTTCCTATTGGGAGGTTCTATAATGTAATCAAGTCATGTCAAGTCATTGTGGGTAACCCTCCTATTGTTCAAGGGTTAAAGTCCCCACAGTTCTGGGGCACTAGGTTTATTAGACTCTCCTAGAGAAGTCAGCCCTAGTGAGTCATTGTCAAGTCGGGAATTAGTATAAATAGAGAGTGAGCCTCTCTATTTATTACACACTCACTCACACTCAGTTGTAGTGCATAGCTGAGGAAGAAGAAGACACTGGGGCTAGGAAGAAAGAGGTTACTGCTGTCAGGAGATCATCTTACTGATTTTGGGGCTTTGCTATTTGGTGTTGATTCTATCTCTGAGGAAGTTGCGGGGTTTTCTCCATTTATGGTTTCCCTGAGGAAAAACATTGTGTTCATTGTCTCTTGTGTTTGATTGCTGTGATTGTTATTCTCTCAGTTAAATATCCTAATATAATGCTAGCTTAATGTTAAAAATCTAACATGTATGCCTACTATGAATCCAATGCATGATTTTTTATGGTAAAATGAACTTAACTATGAGAAATATACCAGTCTAAGATGAAGTTTGCCAAGGAATCTGCCACAACATTTAAATGTCTCAGAACATGTTGATAAGATACTTTCTCAAAAGACATTTCTAAAATCCTAACTCTTCAAAATGTGTAAAGGAGTGGGGGGTTTCAGATGGTGTAGACTCAGTTTAACTGATGTACAACCAAATCTGAGTCTAAGTAAAACCTATTTTCTCTTACATCATTAGCGAGGGATTCCATCAAAAATCCAATCGCTACATGATACTCTACAAGATTTTTGGTGGAGGGACCCAAACAAGTACCCCCTAAACTCACCAGATCACCTATAGGAGAGTACAACAGCTAAGCTTCCAATGCAAGATTAAAGGTGCAACGATTAACACCATCTGTGAAACTGATAAAGGTGTCCATCTATCCATTAAACATAGGAATTATGTAAGTAGGGTTGTGAAAAAAAACACATAATATATCCACACAAAAACCAAACTCTTTAAAGAACACACAACACTCTATAAAAAATATTTACAATAAAACTATGCTAGATGGCCTAGGCATAATATCTTTTGAGGTAGAGCCCAGTGCGAGGCTCTCCCAAGGGTATCCCGTCATAATCTATTAACTGATATGCACCTTTCTCTAAAACACGACTGATAATAGAAGGACCATGCCACATAGACTCTAGTTTCCCAACCCCCAACTTATCGTATTTCTAGTCATAAGTCAACACTAGGTCTCCTTCGTTAAAAGAGAGGGGTTGGATAGATTCGTTGTATCAAGATTTCATTCGTCATTTTTGTGCCTCATTTGCTAAGGTAGCACCACGACGAGTTTTGTCAAGCTTGTTTAAGTACATGAAACATTCTTCTTCTACGGTGGTATTTGGTAAAAGCTCTATGACGAATTTCAAAGAAGGAATCTCACACTCTATTGGAAGAGTAGCCTCTAGTCCGTACACCAATTGGAATGGTGTGAAACTAGTGGATGTTTTCACAGTATTCCTATAGGTCCATAGCATGTGAAAATGTTGCGAATGCCAATTAGACTTAGCTTGTCCCATAATCCGTTGAAGCATAGTTTTTAAGACTTTATTGATTGCTTCAACCTAGCCATGACCGTGGATAGTAAAGTGTAGAGTTATCATGACGAAACCCTAATTTTGCACTTAATTCTGCCATCATATTGTTTTAGAAATGTGATCCATGATCAGTCACAATGGCCCTAGGAATCTCGAATCTAGCAATAATATGGTTAAAAGGAAAAAGAGCAGTTGTCTTTCCATGTTCGGTGTATGTAGGCATAGCCTCATCCCATTTAGTGAACTAATCCACGACCACAATAATGTAGCCATGCCTCCCGACTGAGGTAGGTCTACAGTGCACGAAGTTTATGCCCCATTTTGCAAAAGGGCCAACTACTATGACATGATGTAGCGGAGTTGGATGGGTGCAATTTTTGGATGTGAATAATTGACAAGGTGGGCATTTTTTGACAGTTTCAATACAATCCTTGAAGATCGAAGGCCAAAAATACCCAGCACGCAAAATATTCTTGGAAATAGCCAACCTAGAGAGGTGACCACCATAGGCTCTAGAGTGACAATCATTTAAAATGATCTCAGCTTCATCATGAGTGAGACATCATCGTAATATGGAGCCAATGCCACGATGATATAAAGTATCATTGATAATGAGATAATACTTGGCTTGGTGGCGGAAGCGACGACGCTCATCGTGAGCTGCATCAGGCTGATATCGTTGTGTCTAGAGATAGAGAATGATATCTCCATACCAGGGGTCATTTGTACTAATGAGGAATAAAGATTCATCGGAAAATAAATCAATAGGCTCTGTTCCCTCATGAGTATTTTCCCTCAAGTACTTGATGAGTCAAGATATAATACATGGGGTTAGAATCTGCATAAATAGTGGTTGTACGGAGAAAAATGTAATGTCAAAACTTCTGGACCGTGATGACCATGGGTAGAGCAAGTTTCTCCACATGTGAATAGCGGGTTTCAGATTCAAAAGAATCTTACTAATGTAATATATCACATGTTCCTAATATTGTTCATCAGTCTGGACTAAGACCATACCGATGGTTGAAAGGGACACAACCACATATAGGGAATAATCCTTTGCATAATTTGGTGGTTGCAACACAGGTGCATGTGTAAGAGCGTGTTTGAGGTTGTTGAACACATGCTGCACCAAGTCATCCCAAACAAAGTGGTATCCTTTTTCAATAATCGCATAAAACTATGTGTATTTTCAGCATAATTGCAGATGAAACGATGTAAAATTTTTCCTTCCCTTGCAAAATTTGGAGTTCGGTAGTGCTGGCCGAGGCAGGTAGAGCCAGGATAACTTTAATCTTCAGAGGGTCTATGCAGATGCCATCCTTGGACACAATAAAACCAAGCAATTCACTGGTCTCAACACAGAAAACAAGGGTTTAATCAAATGTTAAAATGGCGACATCTGAGAAAAATGACTCTCATATGATCAACGTGGTGATCCCATTCCTTCGAATGAGTAGGAAGGTCATCAAGATAGGGTTCCATAATGTGTTTAATTTTGTGGAAATCATATGACATGGCGTGTTGAAATGTAGCGCCAACATTTTTCAAGCCAAAAGGGATTTTTCTATAGGAAAAGGTGCCCCATGGGAAAATGAAATCTGTCCTGTGTTGATCTGATGGGAGTATATCGATTTGATTATAGCAAGAGAATTCATCCATAAATGAAAAGATGACACTCCCGGCATAGTTGTTGATAATTTGATCGATGTATGGGGTTGGGAATTTATCCTTAGGACAAGTCTGGTTCAAATACTTGAAATCAATGCAAACCCTAATAGTACCCTATTTTTTATTGACAGGGACTATGTTGGACACCCTTTCAGTCAAGGGCACGGGGTAAATGAAAACAACCCCGAGAATTTTTTCAACTTCTTCCTTGATGGATGATGCTTTCCTAACATAACTTCTGTAGAACTGGCTTGGCACCAGGGTAGGTTTTAATCTCATGAACTACAATAGAGGGATCTATCCCTTGCATTTCTTCATAGGTCCAAGCAAAAGCGTCTCTCAATTCCTTAAATAAGGTTGTATAAGACTGTATCTATGAATGTGAAGAGTTTTGGCCTATTTGGATGTTCTCTGGAATACCAGGTTTCATTGATATATCAATTGGGACGGTTTTGGTAATGTTACATAAATTACCCTCAAATTTGACATCACGAGTGAAAATCAATCACTGTATCAGAAGAAATTGTTGATGCAAATTGTTCTTCTACGTCCATATGGAAATGGGGAAGGAAAGATGATTGATGGTGATGATATTTACAAGGCATCTCATCTAAGGACATAACCTCCATGATGGATTCATCAGAAGGGAATGTATGCAAAAGATAATACAGAGACAGGGGGGGTTCTGGCCAATACGGTAGATGACAAGGATCTGAAGCCACCAACAAATGATCGTTGATGGTGGGTTCATTGGTGGTTTGAATAGCGTGGTACATTTCCTCAAAAGGACTCATTAAAGTTGATTCAATAATGGAATTTCCTTTATCTATGGTACAAGTAGAAATCATGTTCGGGGATACAGACTATGAAATAGGAGGGGGATTGGATAACAAAAAGATTCCCATGAGTGAATAATATTTGATGAGACCTACTCCAATGTTTTGATATTGCATGGTCATCAAAATTGGAATGTTGTTTGCAGTATTCGAAGTGGCATCATGTGAACATAAATCCAACTAATCAACAGTAACAATATTCCCTTATAATGGAAACTGAACTATCCAAAAAATGAATGAAGAAACAACTTGCATAGAATAAAACCAGTTGCGATTTGGGAGAATATTGTAATCTAAAGGAGTGTCAACAACTTCAAAATGAATGGAAACTTATTCCCCCCCAGTTCTACTTGGAGAGAGGGCAGTAATCCATAAGGTTTAAATCCACGACCATCAAAGGCCTTTAGTGTCGTGGGTGAATGATTGATTTCGGGAGAACCGATGGCTCTCCAACAAGAGAAAGACATGAATGAGGTTGAGGCTCCCTCGTCCAATACAGTATGATGAATGGTATTTCCAATATATTTTGTGGACATCTAGAAAGAAAATTGATGGGGGATCCTGTTTTAAAATCATCCAACTTGAAAGAGATAATTTTTTTATTTTTAGGATCTAAAGATTCAAGGGTTGATAACAAATTCCTTCCCTGTGTAGGATATATTTGGAGTACCTCAAGAGTCGACATAGTGTAGGGTGCTTGAGCCATATATTCTACTATATTATAGTACTTAGCAGCACATGTGTTTGGATTGAGAATGGAATTTTGAAGTGTACTATTAGGTGGGTAAAGAATTGCATCAGGAATAGGTTTTTCATTTTGAAGACCGTTACTTGGAGGAGGAGTGGAAATTCAAGGTTTCTCAGGTGGAACATCATTAGTTTTCTTTTATGGAGGAGGGTCATAAATTTGGGTTCGAGGGTTAAGGTGAACTGTTTCACTTGACATCATTTTGACTTGATCGATGGAAGATGAAGAAGGCCCGTGCAAGGATTGATGATCAATTAATTGTTATTGGGTGGGGAAAGGGTATGCAAGAACTACCGGGGTGGGTGAGTTTTTCAAAAATTTGATAAATTCCTCTTGACGAGGACACTCATTAATAAAGTGATCACCTCTACCAATCAAGAAGGGAAACTTTGCCTTTCTATTTTTCTTAGAATCAACATCGGGGTTTTGTGTTTTGTTACCTTCATGTTGGTTATCATATTTATTAGCTTTATTTTTACCTTTCTTCTTTCCTCCTGAAGATTTAGTGGATTGAATCGCATTTACTTCAGTGGAAGCAATAGGAGGGGATGCAGTTTTGGGTAGTAGAACAAGTTGAATAGCTGGGGCGGCAGGTTGACTTTGATTTTTCACAAATTTTTTCTTCGATTGTGTTTGAAATGAACCAAGAACACCATCAGCGAGTGGTTCCGTTATTGGTCTTGAAGGGTCTGATGTAGGGTGAGGAGTGTGAGCAATTAAGTCATACAAAGTGCTTGATAGGGAATAAACCAAGTCTAGGTACCGAGCATAGCTAATGGGCTTATCCTTAGTAACAACACCTCCCATGGTGGCATCCCTAGAAATGGGGGGAAGTAAATTTTGTGAACCAATCAACCAATAATTGATTAGGAATGGGAGCCTTAATCAACCTATGTATTCGTCTCCAATCATGTATATGAACAGAGATATGGGTGGAATTAGTTTGGAGAAGCAAGGTCGATAGGTTTGTACCTGTCTCGTACAGAATTGGTAACTGAAAATGTGTTAAAAATTTCATTGATAAGGTATTAAAGTCCCAAAAGGAATGATGAGGTAGCTTTATATACCACTTTGCAGCTACTCTGGTGAGGGTTCTCTGAAACAAACGAGAACGGTTTGAACTATCCATCAGAGAATTTGATGAGCACCACAGATGAAAAGTCTTCACATGGTTTTTGGGATCCTTACTGGTTTTAACATCGAATTTGGGTATGTCCGAGGGTAACTTAAACAGGATTTTCGGCCATGAGGGATCATGATGTATCGGATCATTGATCAATCTGGACAAATATGGAAAATCTAAGGTAGCTAGAAATGGTAGCTATTGATTAGGTTGAGGATATTGGTAATAATGGTATGGAATCTATGGATCAGTAGGACCATAAGAAAATTGATAAAAGGGCATAAACGTTGTCCCCATGACTAGTTGGCTAGGTGGTTAATTTCCAAAAGATTCATTAGAAGGTCTGCTAGGCGGCGGGCCACCCAAAGGAGGTGGGCCTCCACATAGTGGTCCTCCAGGTGGTGGTCCCCCAAACAGTGCTCCTCCAGACAGTGGTCCTCTAGGTGGTGGTCCTCCAGGAAGTGGTCCTCCAGGTGGTTGTCCTCCAGGAGGTGATCCTCCAGGTGGCGGTCCACCAGGTCCTCTAGATCCTTTAGGTCCTCCAGGTCCTCTAGGTGGTTCTCCAGGGGGGAGGTCCTCTGGGTGGACCCCCAAAACCTCCAACAATATTTACAAAATGTCCTCCATAGGATGGGAAATTAGACCAATTAGGTTTCCCCCAAGGGACATAAGCATTCTCGGGGTAAGGAATTCTAGGATAAACAGCCCCTGATGGTGCAAGTTGATAAGCTTGATGAACCATAGGTGGTTGATTTCTAGGATAAGTATATCCCCAAGAAAGAGGACTAACAACAGGTTGGACTCATGTAGGTCCTCCCTTTATAGAAGAGGGTACAACTATGTTGGTATTAGGAGGAGGAGTATTTATTGTCGGTGGTCTCGTTGGTAGGTTCTTCCCCATACTAGAGACAATTCCTTCGGTAGGTAAATCAACTTCAGTTGGGGAATGCCCCCCAGATGTAGAAACTATTAGGGAAGTAGAAACTGATGGAGAGTTTTGATTAGGCGGGATGGGGGTCACGAAGGGTTGACCTGGATCCATGTTTTGGGTTGGTGACCTTGAGACAGGAGCTACTTGGGATGACAAAAGGGCATGATATCTAGGTGGGGTTGTTCCTGAAAGTTGGGGGAGAGGAGAGAATTGGTAGAGCAGTCTGAAGGCTTCTTGGCTTGTTGGAGGCCCTCAAATGGGAGTAACAAAGGAAGGTCTAGTAGTTTTGTATTCAAAAATGTCTTGCACCAAAGAGGTTTCCCAAAAAGGATCATTTGGACCAAATTATGTCGCTACATTATCGTCTTGTAACACCCTGGTTTTGACCCCATTTGCATTAAAAACGTATATGATGTAAATATTGTAATTAATCGTGGTGTGGAGCTAAAGAAAAAATCCCCACCATCGATTTAGCATTTTATGTTTCGGCGATTAAAATTGATGCCGATGCTATTTCATGCTAGCCAGGCACATTATAATTTTGGACATCATGTAAATATGCGATTTAATTAAAATACCCACAACCAGCTATGTCAATGCAACATTAAAAGAGATGGGGGCATGATTTCCTAGGGATGAGGTGGGGGGATATTTAAACCTTTGACCCAATGGGGAAAATCCAAATGTCAAGGGGAAAACCCATCAAGCTGTCAACCACCTTTCTTGTTTTATTTACCCAATCATTTATTTCTGCCAAAAATTGGTTGAGGTAATTATTGCATGGGGATGGGAAGAGTATGGAAGTCCAAATTTGAATTGGAGAATCCATCAGTTTTGGGAAACATGATTTTGACTTATGGGGCAAGTTAACACCCAAAAATGGATTCCCATTTTGTTGTTCACCCACGTCCTCCATTTCCTCATGTAGTGGAATCTTGGAGAGCTCTCTCCTTCACGTATTTTTGTCTACATGTGTGTTTTACCTCATGTGGGTAGTAGTTATCTTCATTTTTCCCCATGGGTGGGAAGTTGTTTTGGTAATGCTCAGTGCTGGGCTCTTTCATTCATGAATTGATGTAGTTTTATTCATTATACATGCCTGGGAAATCCGTTTTGGTGCTGTGGGTGAATGTCCAGCAAATAATTATGATTTTGGGGTTTTTAGCAGCCGTTTTGGCTCATATAATACCTAGAATTGTTGCTAAATTCAAGTTTCTCATTTTGGGTTGTTTTCCCCACTTTACCAATCCGTTTTTGGTTGCAAACGTCTTTCCTAAACCCAAAATTTTGTATCTTACTGTGTGCATCTTTTTCCTTGGTCTGAACTAGTTTGGAGTGGAATTGGGTCTGAATTAACTTGATAAATGTAATGTACAAGGGAACCTCATGGACAGATCAAGAGGGGTTGGTTTTCTTCTTTGCACACCCCGAAGAGCACTAGAAGGGAAGGCATAGCCCGAGGGACTGCGTAGCAGAGAAGGGGATGTTTCCTTGTGTTGGGCATGTAAATGTTTTAGAAGCCAAGACAGATGTGGTACAGGTGTCCATAGCTCTATGGTTGAGCTCACTAGCTTAGCAATTCAACCTTTCCAGCTCCTTAGCAGCCTGATAAACCCAAATTTAGTTTTGGCTTGGCCGAATTTTGTTATTTCTTTGGTTATGTGTGAGCCTGCTGTAGTTCCATTATTCCTGGTGGGAATCATGCCCGGCTCAGGGGTGGCAGTGCTGCTGAGATACTAATGAGCACACTGGCCTATGGTTGGGTGGAACGTTGTAGCGACGTAGCTGGTTGCTGGACAAGCTTCTTTCAAGATAAGTATTTCTTGTGTGTAATCTATGCAACTGTATTTTGTTTAATGAATTATGATGAACATGTTGAATGCTTTGATGAATGTATTTGATTTCGCAATATTTTGCATGTTTTACACATTTTTGTATGTTTCTAAGTTCAATGAATTTTATATTACGTTATGGGGCTTAGATTGCTCGGATTTGATATCACCATAGTCGCGTCCTCTCTCTGGTAGAAGGGTGGGGACGTGACATGTCCAATGGGTGATTGAACACCAAATTCAATGAACTAGGTTGGCCTTTCGACTGAAAATGAGACTTCAACATACCCACCATTGATCTTGCATAGTTCTGATGACATAAACCAAATTTAGGCACTATAGTTTGTATTCTAATGACGTATAAAACGAAACAAGGACCTCATTGCTCGTGTTATTAATGGACTGATACAAAATATATTGACTATTACCTACACTAGAAAAATTAATGTAGCCATGTGCTAGACATTGAAGTTAACATTTACATGCCACCATATGTATTATCATATTTTCATAATCATTTTAAAACTGCAAAATCCATTGAAAGCTGACAATATTGTCGGAACGACGAGGAAGGCTAAGTGCAATACAAATTGCAAATACCATTTACTAGATACTGGACCACAATCATAGAAGTAATGAGCTTTCACACTTTGTATTGAATTTTACGACGATCCATCAATAATATTATGACCACTCCAACATTACGACAATCTAACATTAGTATGATGCATCCCACCTACAATAAATACCACAACCTTTCACGATGATGAAGGTTCACGCCATTGATGCCTGGGGAGGGATTCCCAAGGCACGCATCATCACCCTCTACCCAACCAACATTCAACAAGTTGACAGAATTTAAAAAACTAAGATTAATAAGTTTTTTAAACTTTATGCTACCATTTGCAAATTGCAAAAATTAAAGCCTTGAAAACCATAAAATAATCCACCTGTACAATTTATATATGTTCCCTGTTGGAGACATAAGAATACATACACTAAATTGTATATATATTATAAAGT